>JAJKFJ010022752.1:0-136861 GCA_027382625.1 Tetmemena sp. SeJ-2015 | reverse complement strand
TTACCCAAAATGGTTTTCGCAGGGGAAACTACTAGCGATTCAAAAGCTTTTAAATTGGTTATCTGATTTAAATTTTGCTTCCCCCTTTTTAATATACAACAAAAAGGAAAATCATGCCGCATCATAAATTGCAAACTACATCAAGGGAAACTCTATTCATTTATAAACTAGCTTTACTTTACCATTTGATATATAATATTGTTGATTGCTGAGGAAGAAGAACTCGAGAAAGAGAGGAATGGCTATTCTCTGGGAACTAGAGCTTCTGATCTGGATTAGAAAATTTTTAAAGACACCATCCTTGAGCAGCTCAAAGTAAGTGCAATTGCTTTTTTAGAGGATTAAGATGCTGATCATCATTTATAGATTGAATAATTTGGGGAAAAGGAATTACAAGAGACTTTGCAACAAAGCAAGGGAAGGAAGTCTCGTAAGGCTCGAGAGAAGATGATGATGTCAGTTTTTAAATCAGTTCCAAGAGAAAAGCAGCTCATTTACAAGGTAGGTCGCACCTTGAAATAATTACTTTACTGAAGATTTTGTCTAGTTAAGTTAGCCTACAGTGCCTCTCAACGATGGGATGTATAACGTCCACTATAATGTGGTTGAGAAAAATGAAGGGCAAATCTCATTCGCTCACGAAAGCCTAGTCGTACCCAAATAGCCCGTTGAGGTAAAACCCTACTGTATGCAAAAGAATGTGTAAGTGATAAATTTCATTCCTCACTTTAATAATCTGACTTCCAAATTTAGAGAGTGCTCATTCTAATCGAGATAGTTTTTCAAGCACTTCGATAGCAGAATAAAGTAAGATGTCAAGAACTCTAAGCTCCAATCCTTAATTTCTTTAACAAAGCAGAATCTATCAGCCACTGGCTAAAATCTGTCAGTCCTGAATCTAGGGCAACAGGCTTCAAGTTCAATACTTCAAGCTGACTTTTAATCCACCACTCCAAATCTTCACTCTGTGGTTGAGGATCTCAATTCCAATAGCTTTATAACGCAACAGTAAAATTAGCCAGTTTAGGATAGAAACGCTCTCAAAGGAAATTCTGGAGTCAACTTGATAGGGGATATCTCCAGCTCGAAGAATCCTCAGTCTTATTCAAGTACTCTGCTCAAGGGGACAAATAAATTGAGAGAAGAAATTACTCGCTAGCAATTTCTGAAGCATGGAAACTCTGCTATGAAGATGGAAGGCATGAGACCTGTGCAAAGGGATTTATCTTTCTTGGATGCCTATTCTAAATTGAAGAAGCATGTGATAGCGCCCATCTAATTTTAGAAACAGATCAAAAGGCCGGAGATAACTACAGGCCACCATTTGAGCGAAGAAAGGTTCGTGAAATTCAATGACATGCCCTCTTAGCTTAGCAAGTATAGGGCTTCCCCTGCACCAGATTTCTCAAAGGTAAATCCGAATTCCACCCTGGATACTTTCTTTGGAATAAAGAAAACCAAGAATAAGGAGAACGCTTCAATTCAAGTCTACGAGCCTAAATTTACAAATTTATTGTAACTTTATTGTCTTATCTATACTAACTATGACTACTTGTATGCAACAAGTTCATCTAGAGTGGCCAACTTCGATCGGTTTTTGTCGAGAGAGAAAAGAGAGGAGGTAGAGAAGAAAGATTTGAGTCTGCCTCCTCATCAGCACCCCTACGATAGTATAAAGATGACTTAGGCTCTTGACAACCTTAGCTAGTTTAGAAGGACCTTAAGACTTCCCACATTTGATTAAGTACCAGGTAGAGATGATAAGCTTCTATATCGACTCGCAGAGCCGAAATAAATACTTCCAAGAACTGTAAACTATCTAGATTCAAATTACTCTTAATTTTGGCTAAAGTTTTTAAAAAGAGAGAATTATTAGGGACAACTCTATTGCTAAAAAATAGTGTTTCAATTGTTTGATTTAAAAGTTTAAAGGCGGAAGATTTCCTACCCAACAGTATTAAGAAGTCTCCTTTGAAAAGAGAATTTTCCCACACCTCAACCACAAAGCGAATGTAGCTTAGAAAATTTTACTCGGACAAAAATACTCTTTCGCAGGCAGATGATACTGAAACCAATTTTACTTCTATAAAAGGATAGTCTTAAATCCAAATAGAGAGTGAGAGATTAAGTCAAAATAACGATTAGAGCTACAATCAACTGGCAAAACACACTTCGAGTGGCGGGAGTGTAAACCCATTTTCCAAAGTTGTTAATCGACAATTGAATTAATCTGCACTTGGCAGCAAGGGATTCAAAATTAATCTAAGAGAAGACCTCAGTCTCGACGATATTCATGCAGAGGTTTACAGAATAAATCAAAATTCCTCCGCCTTTCTGTGATTGCCTCTATTTGCTATTTTGGAATATCTCACTCAGTACTTTTATGATAATGAATTATAAACCATTCTAAACTTAATTTAGGTTATAGAAGGAGTCAAGGAGCTGGAACTCGTTATACTTCTGCTTCTTCATGCTAATTGAATACAAAGCTGTCTTACATATCCATTTCCATAATATATTTTCTTCTTCCTCAAGTCGTGGTAGTGCTTGACTATCATGTCCTTCTCCTTCTTGAACTTTCTGCCAAAAATAATTTGGATTACATTTATCATAGAATCTAATATTTTTAAGTGTTTGTAGTTGTCGGCTTTGGACTCGGTATCTGACACATACCTATTGAAATTGACCTCGAATTCCTTATCCAGGTCCTCGATTTTCTTAATCAAATCGTGCTTCATGCTCTCTAGCTCCTCCACGTTCTTATTTTTGGTCTCCTCCCTCAGTGACTCGAAATCGTCCTTCATCTGCTTCAGCTTGTTGTTTTCCTCCTCCTCGATGGTCTCAATCATGTCCCTGATTCTTGCCTCTCCATATTGTGGGAGTTCTCTATTTCCTGCTTCTCACGGTCGAACTCATCCTTAATAATCTTCAGGTCTCTCTCAAACTCTCACTCCATAATTTCCATTCCAGACTTACTTTCAATGTGCTCTGAATCTAGTTTACTCTTATTTAACGCTTTTAATGAGCCATTTTCTGCTCTTCGAACATGGAGTTCTTCAAATAGTCCCTTCTCATTATATTAATGATGAGATTATTATTTCGACACTAATAATTGGTAGTCTTCTTTTGTTTTGTCCTGGTGCCTTATCCTGATCATTGTTCTTTTAGTGTTGTCTTTAGATTATAATATAAACTTGCCGAGTTGAACCATTTCTTGTAATGAATTTAATTTATTTAATTAACTTCCTCCCCACCAATTCAAATAACTGCCTCTTCTAAGATAGAATTATCATAAAATGGGAAATTAGAGAAGGCAAGTTTGTAAAGGGAAAGGCTGTAAGTTATGGAAATATTTAAACTGTCCATACCCATATCAATACTTGTCACATTTGACATCACATTCAAAGCTTAAAATGAATGAACGCATGTGCTAAAATTATTATAGCCATCCGCCACGGAGTCCAAGAGAACAATTAATCACACGAGAGGTATTTACTATACTTCATATGGAGGGACAAAACCATGGAGATTAAAAGAAAAAAATGAAAATGGGGTTTTCCCAATTATTTTTGATTCCCTCCTTAAAGAAAGAAATGGCTCATTTCAACAGAATGAAGATTTTGACGCACTGGCGTAAAATCATGAGGGTAGCCAAGACCGAGCAACTCAAAAAGGAGATTCAGATCTACCAACAGAATCATGATAGAGAAGTCGACGCCAAGGATGCCATTCTGTAAATGCTCGATAGGGACCTCGATGAGGCAGAGGAGCAATATCAGATGGCGCTCAGAAATCACCTCATCCATGTTGACGAGCTCATTGAACTCTAGAACTCTCGACTCAGAGGTCTCCAAGAGGAGTTTGAGAGAACCTAACATTCTCTATTACAAGGAAATACAAGCTTATTTGATTAAGCCAAGTTCATATGTGGTCTCTCTTATGTATAGTGGTAACAACTACAAGAAGCTGCTCAAGGATAATGAAAAATCCTCTCAGACCATCAACACCTACCAGCGGTCAATCAATCGCCTCAAGGAGTAAATTGCATATTGGTCCCTCAAAATGCAATAGAATAAGCGTGAGTGCGAAGAGAGGAACACTAAGCTCAAGAAGGAGAAGACACTTATGATAAAGTCCTTTCCATATTAAGTCTAAGAGAAATTCCAGACTTGAAGAAGAAGATGATTCAGTTCCGAGAGGATGAGGAGCGCAGACTTGGAAATCTGACCATCAATTCTAAGATGTGCATGGATAAATTGAAGGAGTATCAGAAGCTGGGCGAGAAGATTCTGAAGACGGCCGAGCTTTGCAGGAAGCTCGAAACTGAGAAGGAGAAGGTGCTTCCCTTCTATCAGAGCGATCCGGACACCATGGAAGAGCTGGCTGACTACCAGATTGAAAAGATTGAAGGCATGAAGAAGATACTCTACTTTAGACATTGATTTACTCCATATAGCCTCCTCCTTCTATAAGCGATACAATAAGGTGCTGCTCGATAAGTTGGCTATCGATAAGCAGAAAACCACCCTCGAGAAAGAAAATATGTTCTTCAAGTCCTTATTGAAGCAGTACTTGGATGGTGTCAGCGTAAACGACGACGTGATGAACACGAATAACCCACTGCTCGTCGTAAACAATAAAGTGAATCTTAACAGACCTCCTGTCGAAAGGTTGGACGGCTCTGGCATTCCGCATAAGACTGTGGTAGAGGCAAATCAAGTATTTATTTTTAATAACTTTAAAATAATTTTCTTTTTTTTATCTAAATGTCGTGGTTAATAACAAGGCACTTCAACGTAACGCAAATTATTATTGATGATATAATGGCAGTATAATTTTTAACTAAATTTTAATCTAATAACTAATTTAAATGTGAATAACGTCAAACTGATATAGATAGTTATGAATGGGATTCTGAAATTTAAAGTATTAGGAGAAATTAATGTTGAAGCTTAATGACTCATTATATAAACTGAGCTTATAATTGATATTTAAATCCTTACCTTCATTTTCGAGCTCAGTTGAATATCTTAGGAATGAATAGCTGGTATCTCTCTTGAGTTTCTGAGGGTGACTTAGACTGGGTAGTAGTAAGTCTGATTGATGCTGCTGATGTCTCTCTTCGCCACCTCCTTAGAAACTCTCACCACCATTGGCTCTTTGCAACCTGGACCATAGAGAAGTGCGTTGAAGAATTTCTTGGAGAGCGATCTGTCTTACTACTGCATGGATTCAATGCACATATTGATTTCGTGTGAGAAAGCTTCCGAGAATCCAATGCAATAGGTGGTAGAGCCATTCACTCCTCCTGAGTTGTTGAGATTACCGCTTATAGCTGAGCCAAGGCCAGGTCTATTGCTCTGAGAAAACTCTTCTCCCCCTGAGAGTTGGCTCTCTTACTCTATGGCTTGCACATTTTCAGCCTGCACACCTAGTTAAGGCCCATTTAGAGAGAATGTGGCTCCAACGCCCTCCAGAATAAAGTAGAGCTGGCTGATATCTGCGATGTAATTATCCTGGAGATGCACAGTCTAAATGAGTGCCTTCTGCTGATCTTTCCAGAAGCTGAAGAACTGTAAGTTGAATTGCTTGATCTTCAACTCCATTGAAATCTTATCCTGCCTCAAAAGGGCTATCTCTTCTCTCACTTTATCCAAATCTGACTTTTGCTTCTTTTTGAGTCCGAAATCAAAGATGTCCACCTTAAGAAACAAGTCATCAGCTCCTGATTGGTCCAATTATCTGCTAGCAAGCGATTAATCAGAGGGATTTTGTTAGCCCTCATTCTGGAAGCAATGATACTTATTCTTAGAAATCCAGTGCTGAAGCTTGGCAAAGTATTCACTTTCAAAAGCCCTGGTGCACTCATACTCATCGAGAGTCTCCGTATTCAGCACGTGTATATTGATTTGCTGTTGATTGCTGGATTGTTTAGCCTCATTAATCTATTGCTACCCATTCTGAAAGAGTAGTCTAGATCCAAAGGCTTTGCCTTAATTCTTAGTATTCACACTTAAGGTTACTTGGAAGGTCATTTTCAAGATATTCACTTTCTATTTCTTTATCCTCTGGTAAATTCAAGTGTCTTTTAATGAAAATATTTGAATTGCTATCCAATTGAATATTCGCTTCGGCAAAGACTAGGAGACCACATGCGAAAATTAGTTTTTACAACTTATGATTAAATTATAGTTAAAATCCATCGTGTTGAGTACTTTTCACCCTCTTCATTGTCTTAACGAATTTTATTTTCATTTTTGGAGATCTTTTGTAAAGTGCTTATTCTCCGTTGAAATTCGGGATAGGTTCGAATTTTCTATCTTTTAAATCTCGAATTAATCATAGTTCAATCCCTTTTAGTTCTACCTTAATAGATTATGAAGTCTTTCTAAATCCTAATTCAATCTATTCTTCTCATTAGAAGGATGTCTACTTATTCTTTAGAAAATCATAGATTAGAATTTCTTGTTCTCAAGATTACACTTTATTCTATTTTCCAAGCAGAAGTAGTAACAGATGAAGCATGAAAGCAACACAAAAGAACTATTTCAAATTATCCAATAAAAAGGGGACCCAGAATTTCTTTTATCTGGTTTAATATAGAAGTAGAAATTGGATATCCTTTTCCGATTTAGGCAGCACAAAAGAATGTAATTATCAAATCAAGGATATAATTTTTTTTATTTAAAATGTTTAACACAAATTAATCAGGATTTGAATTCAGTTTCTTAGTATTCAGAGAATAGCCTGAAACCCAGCAGTCATTCTTGCTGCGTCAATCTCTTCACAAAGCTTGCCCCATTCATCATTGTGCTTTACATATAACTCCTATCCTCGCTCTATCTTAGTCTTAGGGATTAATATATTTCAGCTATTCCTTTTCAAGCTCATGCTTCTTGTAAAGATCCTCCTCTTTTAATGAAATAGATTCAAGAGCTTCATTCAAATAGAGAAAATCCTTAACTGGCTCATCTACAAATTTAAGATTTAGGAAAAAATTTACCTCCTCTTATCTGAAGTATCTAGTGTATCTATTTAATGTTCATCAAAAGTTAATTATGATTAAAGAAGGAAATTTGTTGCATTTTATAGATGATTAATTTGAATTTTTAATTCAATTGAATTTTACAAATATCTTCAATATCTTAAACTCAATGCTGGTCTAATATGGCTTGCTCAGTCTTATTGCCTTCCATCAGAGAAACTTTCTTTTTTTTGAGAAATATTCTTAAATTTGGCTCGATTTAGCTGTCCTAGCCATATATTACATCCTTGGTTTCGAAATCCAGTCCCTGATCTCGAATCTAATCATTTTAATATGGTAAATAAGCTTTACAATTTTGTTCCCTGAGGCAGAGAAAACATCTTCGAGGCTTCTTTTCCATCTATTTGCCATATCTTTCTTCTCGCTCAACTATTGAATTAAATCAGGCATTGGTCTTTATGTGCAAAAATTACTTACCAGTGAATCATTAACAGAAAAAATTAGGACTTAGAATTTCTAATTAATTTTCAATTCCATCTCATCCTTTCTCGAGTTCAAGTCCTCTAAACCTCAATTAACACTATCAACAACTTTTAAAAATTAAATTTACAAAAGATATGAAATTGAGAAGATTAAAATCAGATTAATTATCAGTATTAAATATGGATAAATCCGAAGAGCTCCTTCCTCAAAAGTTGGAGTCTGATTAACTTTCTAGGTCCAATTTAGACAAACCTTAAGGGTTCCTTCCTCGGAGGTTGGTTTTAGACCCTATTCATGATAGCATTGAACTTTTCTCCTACCCTGAATGCAAGTTATTAAATAATTAACATATAATAGTTCAATCTTTGGGATGTAGTTGATACTCTTCATTTCTAAAGATTGCGTAACATTGCTCAGCTAGGAGCAGAATATATTTTATATTTCTTTATCTCATAATATTATCTAATTATTTTTAAACTTACATATGTCAGTAGAGTAGAACTAAACGAAATCTAAAGGATTTTTGCTCCCAAGCCCCATGTTAATGTTCGAAATCACGAGTCTAAAATCCCTTTCTTGAAAATCTTAATTCTCTTTGTATTTCAGTAGCCATTCTAAAGTAAATCTTTTATCCTTTCTAACATCATTCGTGAATCTGGCGTTGAAAATCACTTAATAGAATCTTCTATTGTATATGCTTTCCATTATAGCTTTGCTTTACTGAAGCTTTTCATTCTTAGAATGGAGGATTTTAGTCAGGATGGAATCATCTAGTTTCATAAAAGATTCTGGAGTTTAAATCATCTCAAGAAAGTTGAATTTTATATCCGCTGCAATTAGGCTATCGATTATCATCTAATCTATAGCTTTGACAGTTGTATGAGTAAATACGTTTTAGAATAGGTCAAATCTGGACTTGAAGACATTTTGAAGATAAAAAAAGGTGTATAAAATTATTGAGATCTGGTCTAAGTTTCTGGCTGTAATAGATTTATAAAAATATCTTATAAACAAATTGATTTTCCCATCTTTAGACATCAAACTGTTGCATTTTATGCGGGTAAAATTGATAGAGGGTCCAAGCAACCCTGTTTGAATTAAGTCCCTCTTAAGGTATTCCAACTTATCAACATCTAAGCCATTTTCATGATTTGATATTATTTGGCTTAGATGGTTTGAAGAGTCTCCTTAAATTATTTGGATGATACTCTTTATATCTTAAGGTTCTACATCTATGTTGTACTTATCTATCAAATCTTAAAGTATTTTTATCGACATGCCCTCATGTGTGTAGTCACTAATCACTCCCTTTACACTATATTAAGTTAATTCCATTCTTAGACTTACAGTTGCAACCTGGGGATAAATTCCCTGTCGAATAAGTGTGAACATATCGAATGGCCAAGGTCGTGACAAAGACCTGCAAAGGCTACATTAAAATATTGCCTTATAATTTTAACATTCATGATGTCTGTATTCGTTAATTCATTTGGACTCATGAGGCCTAGCTTTACAATTAAATCTTCTGGCAGCTAAGAATGACTTTTTCTTATTCCTTTCATCAGTTAGGAGCCTAGATAGCTTACTCCTAATGAGTGTTCAAGTCTTGTGTGGGTCGCACCTATAAAGACAAATCTGACTGCTCCTATTATAGAAAAATCTTTATGAAATATTCTATGTAAATTTTTATCCAGCCGACCATCATTAATTCAAAAGACTTATCCAAAATAACTAGACACACTTTAAGCGAAAACACAAAAAGAGGTCTTCCAAAAGCAGAAGAAGAGAATTGAAAGCAAGAGCTTTCTAGATTACCTTAAGACGAAGTTGCATCAAACATAAAACTAAGAAGAAGAAAAATTCTGAAAGGACCAAGGCAAAAATACTATTACATTCAGATCAGTGATATCCCCTTTTATCTCCTAATAGAGGGTGCACTCATTACTTTAATAGAATAGGGTCAATAAGAAAGTTTATTAAAGGAGAAGTAAGCCCAATAAAAGATAGGATTATTTATCTGTAAATGAACCATAAATGGTTTCAGCCAATAGAAATGCGACATGAACTAAATATCTTTGGTTAATCGAATTCGATTTTCGTAAGATTCAACTCCCCAAACCCAAAATTGAATAGATGCTATTTGCAAGCAACTGTTTACGAATGATTCTAATCATGATCTACATGTGAATTTCAAGACTTTCTCCTTTAGTTTTAAGGTCTCTTAAAATTCGTTTATTTAAAGCTCTCCTTTATTCCATAAAAATGAATGAGAAATTACTCTCTTATCAAGCCAGCATAGCTAAAATTGATGATGAATGGCAAAGCCTGAAAATTTAGCAATAATCAAGGTTCATTGGCAGTTATAAACTAGTCCTCCTCTTTATCTGCATTATTCAAGCAGTAGGGAGAAGAAAAATAGTATTCTTTGAATTCAAAATTTCTAGATGCTAGTGTAAGTATTTAAAACACAATGATTAGAGGTAAATAGTCAATCTAACCAAAGGGAATGAGTTTATGTTAGAAGAATCAAGAAATTAAATTTGTAGCAAAGCCTATAGTTCTTCCCAAATTAAGATTTAATGGGAGGTGTGAATAGTGCTTTTAATGATTATGTTCTCCTTACTGCCTCTAAGCTCTCTCTATCTTCCATGATTAGAAGTAATTAGGTAGGGCTGACTAGTTATCATTAGAAGATTTAGTGATTTCTCATTAAATGCACAAAGCACTCATAAAAGGTTTATTTAGGGATAATTAATGTCATTTAAAGTGGATTGAGCTAGTCTTTGTGCTACTGCCACTTTACATTAAATAAATTTGCCAATATGAGCTTATCGTCCACAAAATGAGTGGCAATTATAGCAAGAATTAATTGGATTAGGCAATTTTTGATAAAGTTAATTCAAATTAATTAAATAAAGGTTGATTGAACTAACAAAGTCAAAGATTTGAGGGAGAATTACATTCAAGATATAAATAATGCCTCAATTGATCTCTACGAAAAATATTACATAAAAGAAATTTACACGCATCATTTCACAATGCTGATATTAACGTTAAAAACCCATTAAAAGACACTTAAATAATATTAATTTGCTGGAGAGAGCAAGAACTGATCCCTATTTTCCACTCCGAGTTATAAGTTTAATTTAATCAAGCAGTTGGTACAAAACAAATTGCTATCTATATCATTGCAAATTCAAGAGGATAATTTGCTTTCTTTTAAAAATGGGGAGATTAGCTCGTTAAGCTTTTATAGACCCGCATCTTTATGCTTTTGTGATCTTAAAATGATCAATTTGATAGCCATTGTGTTATAGAATACCGTAATCTTTTTTTAAAAAAAAAGTAATTTCTTTATTTGCGGTCTCTTGGATGTTTATATTCATATCAAAGATATGAGACCCTTAGCTTATATATACTTACCTTCTTGTTATTGAGGAGCTTTAATTGTAACTCTTTAGCAATATTAATTTTAAAAATATTTATAAAATTGAATTAAAATGATTTTTACCAAGTTATCAAATTAAGATAAGATTGATTTATCAATTCCCGTTCTCGCCAGTTTAATAAATTTTAACCGATGCTGCAATCTATAAATTCTTATTGCATCTTCAAATAAAGAAAATATCTTGTGCAATTTCTTTCCCGAACGCCTTCAATTAGATCAGAGAAGAATGCCTTCTACTTACTCAGATATATCGAAATAAGACAGAATTGCTGTTAAACGATCTGGAGAATCCCCATTTGCAAAGCACACATTGATAAGTGTAATTTAGAAATCGCAGACAGAGGCAAGTATGGCTGCTAAAAGTGAAGAATCTAAGCCTCCAGAGAATAAAACAGCAATTTCAGAACGATTATTTGGCATATACTACAAAAGCAAGTTAATGGAATCTCTAGAGTCAGTCTATTAATCTTAACACATCTCATTATCTCTTTGAGGCAAGTTTAAAGCCCTTATCCTGACCGAATGTTGAAGTAGTTCTTTAATCTGAGCTCGTTTATCTTCTTTGGCTCTGTCAAAACTTTTGGCCTCTTCCCCCTTTCCTTCTTCTTTTCCCCTTTTTTTCTTTCCCTTTTCCCGTTTTTTCCCACTTCGCAGTGTTAAAAATTTTTCCCTTCTTTGGGAGTGTTCACCCATTTTATTGAATCTTAAATCAGAAGGCACTTAGCTGAAAAGCCTGCAGTTTAAATTTCCAGTTTGTTTGTAAAAAGTAAAGTAAGAATTTGGTGGAAGTTCTAAGCTCCTTATACCAAAAGCAGTTTAATCATTCTCGCTATGCTAAAAACATAATTATAAAAAGGCTGGAGGTTGAAGAAAAAAGAAGCTCTTGGGAGTTTTAAGCATAGGCAAGATCAAACTTCTTTTCCCAAAAGATCTCTGAGATGAAATAGCTTTCATACTTCGCGAAATAGAATATCATGGCCATGTCGCTCTGACGGAAAATCTAACTCAGCATCAGTCCTATTTTAAAATTTAAAAGATAAGATTGATTTCTTCAAAGAACTCATCCAAATGAACTTGTTTTTGAAAATAACCCATTTCTTAGGTTATTTTAAATGCTTCCTTTTTTAAATTTAAAAATAAAAATTTTTAAGTTCTTGTTTCCAAAAGGGATTATTCATATTTGAATTCTTTCAAATTTTCACTTTTATATACCTTTATTTTCCCTTATCAATTTTATTGTATATTAAAATTTAAAATTCATAAAAATTTAAAGGAGATTAAGTTCGAAAACTTCCCCATTCATTTACTATCTATAAAATCAAATTTAGATTAAAAATTGAAAAGATTGTAGAGCATAAAGTTTTTTGTTTGAGGGTCAAAGTATGGCTAAGATTAGGGCATTACACCTCTCAAATGCAATACAGAAGAGTAAGCAAGTACTCCATCCGTTTCCAATACAAATTAGCTTTAACTTGCTATTTGTTCCAAAGTTAAATCAGCATAGCTTTTATCTTGATCCTCTATTAAATTTTATGGTTAAATCGTTGTCGAGAATTACTGAAAGGATGGGCCTCTTTTGCCTATTGTCTCTTAAACCCTTTTTACTGTAATTGACTATCCTATTACATTTTTCCTTCCATAAATAGACTACTTCTCTTCTTCTACTTTGTTTGTAATAGTATCTTCTTCTTCCTACTACTTTACTGAAGTAGCTTTCTTTCCCTTCTTTGATTAATTTTCCTCTAAGACTTTGCTTTCTTAGTTGATCTCTTATTGAACCATGTCTTAAAGCTTGTAAAGTTGAGCGTAGTTTATATCCCAAAATAAATGTAAAAATCCCCTTTAAAAATTTTTTTATAATTAAAAACTTATTTATTTTTTAATTATTAACGAAAAACAAATTTTGAAGATCTTCTTCTTTGTTTTTAGTAGTAGTAGTAACCTTTATATAGGAAGTATCCAGATAGTCATATCAGATTACTATGTGCAGACTAGTCTTCCGCAGATGTACAAAATGCTGAGAGCCTCATATATGATCTTATTGGCCCAAAAGATTCCCATATGGACTTTAACATAGCTTGTGCTCTTTAAATTTAAAAGTTGAATAGATAAATGTTATATCTTCACTTCGCCTCTAAATGTGAGGGTTACCTCTTCAACAATGACTTTTTCAAATCAGCGACCTTTTAAAGCATGCTTGAGTAACTCAACTCATCTCAAGCAGAAAAGCAATCCTCAACTTTGCAAGAACTGAAAATTTAAAACTCCAAAGCGAAAAGATTTGGTTTAAACCCACCCCAAAAGTAATTTCCTTTATTTGAAAGACTAACCTTGGGTGAAGTCACAAAGCAAAGTTGTGTTTTCAGGGCTTGGAGCTGATGAAGTCTTTGGAGGCTATGCAAGATACAAAACAGCGAAGGAAAGAGGAGGCGTGGAAGAGATGGAAAGAGAAATGGCGATGGATCTAGATAGACTATGGCATAGAAACATGGGGCGCGACGATAGAGCAATTAGTTATAATGGGAAGGAGGCAAGATTCCCTTTCCTTGATACTAACCTTATGCAGTACTTGAGAGATAATGTACCAAGTGAAGAGCTGTGTGTTTTCAACGATTTCAGAGGAAAAGGAGATAAGAAGCTATTAAGAGAGGTGGCTAGGGAGGGATTTGGACTCAGATTCTCAGATAAATTCGAGAAAAGAGCAATACAGTTTGGAACGAGAATAGCAAAGACAACTAATATTCAAAAATATGGATCAAACAGAAAAGCCAACGGGAAGGCTTGTTTTAAACTTAATGAACCAAAATTTAATTTTAAATTAATGCAAATTTCCCAATCCTGAACTTTTTGTTTTAAAATTTGAAATTATAATCAATTAAAATTATTATTATTATTCTTATGCTTTGCCATTAAAATAATTTATGATATATTTAGAGGAATTAGGTTAAACTATATTTCTAATTTTAACTTTTAAATTAACTGAGTGCTTTATTATCTTTTTTATACTCTGACCTTTTGTTATTACTTTTAGTATTTCTGTCTCATTCTGAATTATGCTTATTTTTTTTAATTCTGGGATAGAAATCAACTTGGTGGAGCTGTATTTGCATTTCTTGAATGCATTAAAAACTTCGCTAAGATGTTTCAAACATTATAGCTGATTAATTTATTGAAATATGGATTTAAATTTCTTAGTTTAATTAAGAAAGAGCAAAGCAGTTGTAGATGAAGTATGCCAATTTTTAATAATTATAACGTAATTCGATTCAGCATTAAATTAATTGAGCTTAGAATCCTTGGAAATTTTGCTTTCAAGGGCACTACTCGGAGAATATAAGACTCTAGTTCTTATGAAGCGAAATTCTTTAATTTGGAAATTTGTTTTCATAGTTTTTTGTTCGTGAGCGGCACTGATAAGAGGATTAATAAGAAAATCTTCTTTTATTAAAAGGCTAAACTGCAAATCAGAGTGTGTTTAAGTAATTTTAACAGACACTAAGTTCAAATTCCCTAATTAATATTTTACCAACCCCCAATTTTTTTTAATTTTTAAAAAACAAATTATTTAATAAAAAAGGTAAAAATTTATTAATTAAAATTAAATTTATATTTAAAATTTAAAATTTAAATTAATTCGCAGGCGTAACTCATTGATCAGTTGTGCCACGTCATGTGAAAGCCCACACGTCATAAAATGAATGAGATCATAAATTACCGAGGGTTACGAATTAGCACATGGTTACCTTTGCTAAGATTGGGACGAATTTATCTAAAACTCCTCCAAATTTTTAAGCAAGTGTCTATATTAACCCACTATCTAATTCTCCTAGCATATCCTATAATTCTTGAATACATGTAAATGCATTTTATTGCATATTTTTACAATGATTTAAGATTAATATATATACTATTTTTAAATCAATTAACCTCACTGATTCAGTTATTCAGTCCCCACTATTTTATAAAAATGAATCATTTGCAAAAGAGAAATAATTTGTGCAATAATGGCCTTGTTTAGCTCACTAAAAATATTACTCTGATTGAAGAAATCACTTTACACTCAAAAATAGTCCTCATTCAATCTTTAATTTATTTTTACTCTACTATAACAGTGATTGTTCGAACTTACATTTAATTAAGGGGATTTTAGTAAATTTTTAAATCTTTATAATAAATTTGAGGGGCACATATCTCTCGCTTGAAGAGAGTAATCAAAGCCCCCACAACTTTTCCATTTAAAGGACTACATACAAGATTTCTTTAAAAGAAATAAATATAAATATAAACATTTCCTTTTGTCTGTCTGACATCCCTTATTTCCGAAATTAAAAATGTTTTATTTACTAAAATTAAATTATTTATAATTCTGATTTAACTCTTATCAAGTGCTTTTTATCGCAGTAATCTCATTAATTAGCACCAAAATTATAAATCAAATCATTAAATATGAAATTTAATTTGAGTGATAAAGTAAAGTCCTCTGAATTTTATGTATGTACAATTTTCCATGTAAAATAAGACTAACCTAACTGAAGTAAGAAATCAAGGATTTTTTATAGTAAATTAGATGTTGCTCTTTCCTGTAATTTGCTTCGTTAAAGTCATTTATATGTGATTGATTATGGGAATTGTCAATTAATTCTTAATATACTGATCTCTTGCCAAGCGAACATGTTGGTACTACTATGGTCTTAAATTGTTAAATTATTATTTTTCACATCTTGCGTTTTATTTATATGCTTTATTCTGGCTATTATATAGGAATTTTAATTAAAAAATCGTGTTGGTTAAAATAATAAAATGGAGAATTGCAAATGGTGACAGTTAAAAATTCCAGATTAAATCCCTGATCTGAAACTTGTTCGATAGCTTATCAAAAAAAATATGATTTTCTTCTTTATCAACTTACACGCCTCTCTCAGCAAGATTGATGCGCCACTCATCTTCATTTTCAATTCTGCTTCAATTAAACTTGTGCCTTTAAACTCTTACTGACGCTCCCAACAAAAGTTGCAAGGATAAAAATTTTAGAATTTATCTAATCGAAGGGGTTTAATTATTAATCAAATCGGACACACTTCAACTTCCATGATTTTTTTCCCTTTTTAATTTAATACAAATTTAATTCTCTTTTTTATTAAATTTCAGCTATAATATATTGGAAAATAAATTTTATGACGCTTCTATTCTTTTGAGTACAGTTAATTTCCTTAAGTTAGAGATTAGTGTAAAATAAAAAAATGAGTTAATTTTTGGGGGAAGATTAGTAATGCTACTCTACTTTTAAATAGAAATTATTAAATTTTTACAATTAAGTGTTTTAAATATCATATAAATTTCTGAACTAAAAAAAGTGGAAATTTTGTAGAAATAAATAAAATTAAAAATAATTAATTTATTCAATTTAAAAGAGAAAAATTAATGAATTTTGGCACAACCGCAAATGATGCGCAATTCTTTTTAGACGTATATTAAATGAGTGCTTTCGAAAAGTTTTTTAGCCCAAATAATGAAAATTATCCTATCAGTTTATATAAAATCTCTAATAAAAAATCAATAAAATAAAAGTCTAATTTCATAAAATTCTATAATAAAATAGTATAAAAATATTATTTTTTCCTAATCTGATTTTTCCCAATTATAAGGCCTATTCGAACATCAAAGGGCCTAAAATTTTTAAATTTCCTTTAATTAGTCAGCTGGGTCAATGAATCTAAATAAAATCTATTTTTGATTTTTCTTTTTTTAAAAAATAAATTTAAAGCGCTATTTTAAATAAGCTATATTTATTTTAACCAAAAAATTTAAATTAATGTAAACAATGCTAAATTTTTAGCTCTATTCTTAGGGCTTTATTAACCTGAATCATGTACGTAATCAAAAATTTTATTTGCACTATTTCAAAATAGCCTTAAATTTATTTTACAATAGCGAAAAAAAAATTTAAAAAATATAAAATTTTTATTTAGATGCAGCTGACCTCAAGCTGACTAAATTAGGATTAAAATTTGAGGCCTTAGATGTTCGAATAGGCCTCTATAATTGGAAGAATCAGATTCAGGGACGAAAATTATCCTATGAACATATTTTTTACTCACTTTTTTTCATTATAAAATTTTACTGTCGAGGAAAGGCCCCCCCCAAAATCAAATAAAATAAAAGTCTAATTTTAATTATTTCTATCTATTGCCTATCTTTAAGGACTTATTCTACTATAAATTTATATTTTTTAATTTCTAAGAATATACTATAGTCAATATAATCTAAATATTTTACAAATTAAATTAATATGGAAGGGAATTTCCATATCACCAAATTTAAATAAAATTATAAGATGCTTGATTTAATCATATAATTTCTTGGAGAAGTAATCTATCTTTTGTTTAGTTTTTATTTTTGGAATTATGACTTTACAATTCCAAAACTTTTTATTGAAATTTCTAAGCAAATATTGCTAAATTGGAGATATTCGAAAACATTAGTAAATTTTACAATTTATTTGTTCTAAAGAAAAATTATATTATCCCTAAGAATTTAAAAGAAAATAGCCGTAGCACACTAGAAAACAAGGAAGAAAAGACTTTAAGAGCTAGAGATCAGAGTTGAAGTGATATATTTTAACTTATAATATATTTAAATTTTTAATATTTAATGCCTCCTATTTTCATTCCATCTCCACAAATCTCAGTGCAAGTGTCCTTACCGAAGCTAGTCAGTGTTTCTCAAAACCAATAGTAAAAGTAGGGTCTCTGTCTACCTCACCTCCTCACTTGGGGAAGGAAAAGTAAAATTTTCTTCTCTTTGAAGTAATTTACTAAAGAGTTCTTTGACTATAAAATAACTTTGATAAACGATGACTGAGGACAAAGTGTCAAAAGTACTCAAGGTAATATGAAATAGGAATACAACAAGAAATATATAAGAGTTCCTCTATTGAGGAGGTGAGGTAGACAGAGACCCTACTTTTACTATTGGTTTTGAGAAACACTGACTAGCTTCGGTAAGGACACTTGAACTGAGATTTGTGGAGATGGAATGAAAATAGGAGGCATTAAATATTAAAAATTTAAATATATTATAAGTTAAAATATATCACTTCAACTCTGATCTCTAGCTCTTAAAGTCTCTTCTTCCTTGTTTTCTAGGTGCTACGGCTATTTTCTTTTAAATTCTTAGGGATAAATAGTTCCAAGCTTATTTATCGAGTTGATTCATAAAATTAAAATCAGCTGAAGTATTCTAGGAGATCATAACTCATGTAGTTGTTATTTTTTATGAAATGAAATTTATTTATTTTACTTCATTTTGTTTTAGACAATAAGTTTGCTCTTGTTTAAATGGAAAATTCGAAAATTTTCATCTCTCACATGAATTTTATATTAAATAATTTGTTATGATGACAATTTAAATTAAAAAAATTATTAAGGGTTCCTTTCTAAGAAATGTAAACTTCAATTTAGATTTGTTTCTTAATTATTTTTGAAATTAATGTCTTCTACTTTCTCGTGGAATTTATTACTTCTATTATTTTATTTTTAGATGGATGCCTGCTTTTAAAATCAGAAATGCGAAATTCGTTTTTAATTTTCTTTTTTTTAGTGCTAGTCGTTACTAATTTGTCAAATTCAGTGTTAGACTTAAATCTTTTGAACTAAATAAAAAAAAATATTTTTTAATTTCAGTATAAATTTTGTTTCATTTTAGTGGTTCTTTAGTTGGACTGTCTTAAATTATTATAATTATAATTGCATAGTATGCTGAGTTATTATAACTTGGCACGCTTGAGAATTATATAAATCTGCACTTCGATCTTAAATCATAATATAGCTGGCAATTTAAGTGAGAATTAATTTATAATTAAATCAATAAATTTTCAATAAGTGGGAGCTATTAGATTAATAATTAAAATCTAAGCTACTTTGTTCTTATTCTTGCAGCTTGTGAGTTGGTGGACTGTTTGAAGAGTTATTTAAGAAGAAGTTCATGAACTTGGCTAATTTAACGGTTCAGAGTTTGTAATAAAAAATCTTCTTCACTGAGAGCTCCGATCATAATTGTAGAAAGTCATTCTCAAATTAAAAATTAATAAGCTAAAGAAATATTCCTAGCTACAAAGTTCTCATTTCAAAGGCAAAAATTATTTCCCTTCATTTTTTCTCAATTTAATTCCACTTTTTTTCAATTAAATTTTAACTATATTTGATTGGAATATGATTACTCTTGTCTTTAGCAGAGTAAAGATGAAGAAATACTCTATATTCTACTAATATTTATTTGAAAATGTTTGAATTAATCATTGATTAATAGTTGAACCTATTAAGAAGTCCATCTTACAATTACAATTAAATTAGGCTATACTGCATTAAATCTCCACAATTAAGCTTTATGGTTCCATAAATGTTGAGGATGTGGTATTTAATCCCCTTCAAATTTATTATGCTTGCTGCAAAATTCATCTTAGATTTCTTGTCTAAAATTAAATAACTGGGATTTATTTTATTGAGTGCAACTTATGCGAACATATAATCTCTGTAATTATCGCAGAATAACACATTCGTAAAATATTTTGATCTGCATGAGCTCAGGAGGGTATACGTGCGGAAATTTGAGTTAGCTCCACTTTATCATGCGTTTCACATCTATGATGACACCAAATTAGTCACGACAAATAACCCATTATGAAAGGAACAAATTAAGTGGATTCTGTCAACCCGATTACTCCATGTTATAACCCTTTGGTTTCTCAATTTTACTGCTCTGTAAATTAATTCCAAATAATAGTCTGATCTGGGCAAAATAAATAATATGGCATACAAATTAGCTTTTAAGTCTCTTCAGTTTAAGATCAGACTTTTAAAGCAAAATGAATCTGAAGTTATCCAGAAGCATTACGATTGACTTAAAAGTGTCTCTAAACCAGTATCCAACAACTTATATATTTGATATTCACCCTAAACCCCATCACTGTTCAAACCCTGATCATTAACTCTTGGTTACTCTCTATTCTGATTGTAGTTCTCGAATATTGTAAATAAAATTTACGCAAAATATCTTTTTCACTTGGCTTTGCGGTTCTTCATATCCTTTTAACCCACAATTTAAAGCACTTCCAAACCTTAAGAGGTTATCAAACAAGTAAGACATATTGACTTCTTCCTTTTGCTGAACAATTGCTTCCCTCCTCTATTATAGGTAGAATATGAATGGATTTTAGATATTGTTAAAAAGAGATATATAGGAGATCAGATGGTTCAATTAATAAAGAAAAATCTCTTGATTTATAACTGTCTTTATCCAGCTTTGA
Organism: Tetmemena sp. SeJ-2015; assembly: GCA_027382625.1. Classification (NCBI taxonomy): domain Eukaryota; phylum Ciliophora; class Spirotrichea; order Sporadotrichida; family Oxytrichidae; genus Tetmemena; species Tetmemena sp. SeJ-2015. Next base: position 116,641 of record JAJKFJ010022752.1, on the reverse strand, counting down.
TTTTTACTTTTGTAAACATTTCTTATTTATTTCAAACTATTCTTCCGCTAATTAAAATTCTTCCTCTATGTCTTCCTCATTCAAAATATCTCTTCAAATATTTTTATTACTGCTATTGCTACTGCTACTATTATTATTGCTGTTGCTGTTGCTGTTAAATATATTTGTCAGAAAAAAAATTAAAAACAAGTTTACGAGTGTGTTTCGAACTTAGGAGTAAAAATGACTCATCGAGGCATTAATCAACTGAACATCACGTCTTCAATCATAGTCTACAATTGAATTTATCTCAAATATCTCTTAACTCCTATTCTGCATTCGTATTCATCCTATAAGTAACTTGCAATTTCTATTTTCGAAAGCTAGTCCTGTAGAGCTTCATTAACTTGTATTTGGGATTTCTAAATGCCTGTAACTTTTTAAAAATAGAATATAACAGAAAGCTATTAGCAATTTGTTTCTTTAACATCCTTAATTGAGATTGAACTTTATTCAAGATAAGTCCATTATTTACTCCATTTTCATTATTTTTAAAGCACTTTACTAGCTATCCCTCCTAAAGTCTTTCCATTTAACTTTTATAAAAGTAAAGATGCAAGATTCCACCAATTGTATTTCTTACAGGCAACAATCGATTTCGGTTACGGTCTTAATTTTATCACTAATTCATTATATAAGTGTGTCCTTATAAAGTTTTATGTCCTTATCTAGTACACGAAATTCGTTTTAAAAGAGTATTATAAAGTGAAGCAAAATATTAAAATTTTACTTTGATTATGTATAAATAGAGTATTGAATTCGGTAATCTGGCATATCTATAAAATTAGTGGTGATACCTATTGAAAAATTGAAATACGAATTCTTCTTGAAGTCATTAAATTAGTAAAATTTTAGATAAATTTGGATATAAAGCGAGGCATTGAGTTTGATATTTTCGCTTCTATCATTCTTCTTAGACACTTTTAGGAATCACTTAATTTCGCGAATACTTTGGCTCTCTCTAGCATATGACTCCATTTATATTATCGCAAAGGAATCTTTATCTTAAAGTAGTCTTTGCCAAACTGACTCCCTTTTAAATTACTATCTTAGTTTGATAGATGTAATGCCCGAACATTCATAATTATCAAACTTGGTCAGATTAACAGGTCAAAGACACCCCTCTCTATTTTGTAACTTCACTCTATCGTTAGAAAAGTTTTGCTGAACAAATCATAAAGTCATAAGTTGATTCATCTTTAAGATACATACATCTGCTTATTAATTCATATAAAATAAAATGGCTTCATTTACCCATATGAATTGCTAATAATCCCCAGATGATTGTTATAACTCTTTAATGCATTCATTAGGAATAGATGGAAGCGATAACCAAATGCAGAATAGGTTATGAATTGAAAGAAGCACTAGATCTCCTGCATATATGTTGGACTTCATAAATATCATGAATCCGAGCTTATTTATCCACTAAGGGTTGAAACACGCATTTCCAATCTTTTGAGGGTCCCAAATTGAAATAAAAATAAGTTTTGAGTATGCCAAGAGATGACATGTCAGTTGCGATAGATAATAAGAAATATTTCCAGAAAGCGGTATGTCCATATTGCCACTTGCTCTAAAGAATCCTGAAAGAATTGTTCATTTAATCTTCTCGGAAATTAAAATCTGATTTGAATAACGAGGATTCCCTTTATTGAAATTGATGTAATTGCAAAGTCTAATGTAGTAGTAGTATCTTCAATAAATTGTAATCCTAAATTTTAAAATCGAAACAGATTATATGTTTTGAGATATCCTATCCCTTCTCGTTGCTAGTTTTATAAGAAATATCTTCTTGTTGCTTTCTCAAAAGGACCAAATGATATTTTGAGGTTTATTGAAACAATATCTGATAGCTTCGTTCTTAGAATTTGGCATTTTCTCTTAACATATCTCGTTTTTTTTAAAAAGAACTTCAACATATGTCCTACAAGTGCAAAAGGTCTTCAATCAATTTTAAGGCAATTGTAATTTGACGGATGGCGGTTGAGGTTTGAGGAACGTGATTTTATAGTGACTAAGAATTTAACAGAGATAATATTATTACTTAATATTTAGAAAAGAGTACAAGACATAGAAAGAGTGCAATTTAAAAATTATCAACAAGCAATATGGTTAAAATCATAAAAGATTATAGAAATGTAATTATTAAGTAAATGTCAAATTTCCATTTTAAGGACAGACTCAATGAGTGCATCTAGTTTTTTATTGAGCTCTCTAAATTTGAGATTTGACCTAAGTAAAATCTATTTTTCTAGGATGTCCTTTTCTTGAGGGTTTACAAAATCCAATTCTTTGAGTTCCGTCTCTTTTTCCTGCAGTAATTCTTCTCTTCTCTGAACAATCTTGTCAAGGATGGGTCTCGCGACTTCCTTATCTACAATTAACGAATCTATATAAAAAGTTTAAGATCATATTAAAAAATAATACCTCCGTTACAACTAACTAATTTTAATGATATTCTCTTTTTCTGGTACATTCTTTCAAAATAATTTATTAATACATCGAATAACTAGTATTAAATACTATTAAACAAATATTTACTCTGGGGTGAGTATCATATAATTGAATTTGCAAATAGAATTCTCTCTTTGTTCTCATTTTGCTCTTCGAGTTGAGGCTGACCTTGATTTGCACTCACTTCTTCTTCTTGCTTTCTAGCCATTTCTTAGGCTTCTGCTTCTTTCATTTCTTAAGCTTGCTTCATTTCCCTGGCCAGGGCTTCTTCCTATTTCTTTTGGCGAAACTTCTACTCTCTCAACTGTTTCTCCATTGCTTTAGTCTGCAAATTGTTTATCGTCTTGTCCTAAATTAAAGATTAGAGCCATACACAAACTAACCGCATCAAAAGAAAAGGGATCCACGAAGTTTCTGCCCTCCCTCCATCTCCTAAATGCACGGACTGCTGAAGGGATCTAAAGTAGATGTTAAGCCCTTCAAATACATACCTTTGAGGCTTCTTTGACAGCCAAGATATACTCAATTTGCTCATAAGAGAGCAGAGTCAAGCCTCCCATGGTGCCAGATATTTCTTTTTCTATAAATGTTACACTCCGAATCGATGCCTTACTTTAAAATACTAATAAATTAAAATTGGGGAAAGATAGATATAATAATAAATAAAATATATTTGAGACACCAAAATGGAAAGCACTAAGAAGGCAAGAGAAATATACGACCAAGTATATGGATCCATCTAAATCTTTTAGCCGGCTGATTCTACTTGGGATTTGTGGCAGTTTATAGATACTCTGCCATTCCAAAGACTAAGAGATATATTACAGCTAGGAGCTAAAAAAAATATAAATCAATTGTTATCTTTTATTTTTATTACTTTCGAAAAATTTGTCGTGAAAATTTATGTGCTTTATTGGGTCCTCGTTTTATTTCCCAAGGTCTATTTCGATAAATATCACCTCGATATCATCAATAGTAATTCTGTCAGTGAGGTCTTGCTGAGAATCAATTATAATCTAAGCTTAAAATTATTTTATCTATACAAAAACATTAAAATTTAAGCAGACACTTCATCTTTCTATGCTCTGAAAATTTTTTCTGAATATATAATTTTCCATAAGTCTCGAGCATATATTCTGTTCAGTAAGTCTCGACTGGCCTTTAGTTCCTCACCCTCTGAGAGCCTAATTTAGGTTAATATAGAGTCTGTGTATGTAAGGTACTTCTCAATCTAGAAAACATTTTTATCAAACTAAAATTTTCCATTTGCTGACAGTAGTGCATTAACTATCATTTTATCAATAACTTTAACGACCTTATGCTAGTAAACACTTTCATGAAGGAAGTACCGATCCAGAAAGATGTCATATATAATATTTAAATGTGGGAGAGTTCAGTTTTTATCTTTGATTTGAAACTAAGCTGGCCATTAAAATTATATTTAAAGCATATTTTATCTCATTGGGCAAGATCGCTGTATTAATCATAATTCTATTTATATCGTATGTTCTCTTAGACAGTCCAATGGCTTAGGAATCGCGACTATAAATTGAAGAAAATACAGAAATTGATCATTTTCTAATTGATTTTATATAATAATGTAGTCCAGTTTGTCAAGGTCCAGTCCTGAATTGCAATTTGCCACTAGATTATGATGCCACAAGACTTAAAGTATGAATAGATATTTAAGCTTACATTTCTCATCTGTAGTGTAACTAGCCTCTATCAATTTTATGATTAATTTAATCTCGTTTTCTGACACGTCAATGTAATTTTCATTTATAATTTTGACTAATATCTTTGAGGTCTGTTGTTCGTGTTTAAAGGGCATGAAATTGTACTTTCTAATAAGTTTACTGCTATGAATACTTACTATGAGAGGGCTGGGAGGAACTCTTTATCCCAAAAGTGGGAGTATACACAATGGCCTATATCATGCAACAAAGCCGCTGCTGACAAAATAAGTGTTTCGCCTAAAATTATAATAAAATTTATTTTTTAAGTGTTTAGTGATCTTTCGAGCTATTTCCAATCAGATAATCGTGCATAAAGTTTCCTTTAAAGCTCGAAGAGCTGTTGTGTAGGTGCTAGCAGAATTATGATGTAAGATGCGATGTCCCTATGGAATGCGAATAACGTGAGTGGGTTGCACTCGGGAAAATAAAATGCACAGCTCCTATCTAATCATTAATATTCAATTAATTTAAAATAAAAATGAACCCTCTGGAATTGCGCATACTATACAACTAACAACACTTCACTGCTAAAATTTATATAAGAAGGAAGTTTAAGGTTGCTAGAAGTAAAAGGTTAGTAAATAAATGCTGTTTCACTTCCATATTTGCGTAGTAGTAACGTTTTTAATAGACTTCAATCTATGTCTCTCATATCAGCGTGTAGTAACTAACTAAGACTAAGATTGACCTCTCGCAAAGTATATGCGAATCATTTGTTTAATGTATGCTTAAGTTAGTCTATTGGGCCTTCTCCAAGAGCCAAAGTAGTTTTTGAAAATAGTATAATATCTCAATCATAACTTGAAGGACTATAAGATACCAAAATGTTTATTCTCAAATGACCAGTTTTTAAGGACCCTTTGTAATGTCAAAATATCTGTTATGAAAGAAACAAGATTTCTATCTTTTATAGAAGTATGTACACAGCTTCTTATTAAATCTATTAGATTTAGCCTTTAAATCAGCCACTACCTAAAAGAAGAAGCAACTTAAGTTTTCTAGAATTCATACACAAGAGGAATTTTATTATCTGTCAAAAATGTTCTTGAAGTTGAATTAGACCCTTAGATAGGCAATTCTTCTTTCTTTAATCCCTTCATCCAAAGAACTTTAATTATGTTGCATATCAAACTATTGATTGATTTATTTAGAAATTTCTTAACTATCATTTACTTTTAAACATTACATTAATGAATCACATTCCTTAGAGTTCATGCTAAAAGATAAAAGCCCTCATATTTTACTCTGCCTCAATTTGAGTTTGACACTTCATTAAAAAGTATGCACACTAAATTACTCTATAGAGGAAGTAGAAAAGTAGTTTATAAGATTCTAGAAAGCGCAATTGATTTCAAGGATCATGGGCTTGGTTTGCTCAATTTAAATTTGAAGCAAAAAGATTTATGAACAATTCCCAAGACTATTTGACTTTAATTTTCAAATATAATCATAGTCTTTACAGGGATCGATGTCTCTCTAACTTTTATTTTGAAACTTGATTGCTTGGTGTCATTTAGTGATTATTATGGTCTTGCATGAATACCTTATAGATTAGTATGAATTGACCAGATTTGTAAGAAAGACTTTTCTTTGAAAAGATTCTTGAAATTCAACTTATTTAAGAGACTCTAGCTAGTAAGATATTTGGAAGTCGAGTAATGAAGGTTTCTTCTCTAAGATATAAGAAATGTTTACTTTTCAGAGTATTATATTTACCAATCACAGTTTGATTTTATTCCTTCTTTCTACGAAAATTGGTCATTATTGGTTCAAGCATTGAGGATAACACTGAATAAAATAAAATTTTAATAACTTATTTATTTTCTTAGAAACAAATGGATATCGAAAGAATAATCGAGTGGTAAGTTTCAACTAAAGACAATTTCCTCTTTAATGAATTCAACTCTAATTGTTGATTGACATAGGACATTGAAAAACGGCTCCTCCTATCCAGGCAAGCATAATTATCCTACTGAGAGAACATCAGCAGCTTGCAAACCCCTAGAACCTAAGTCCTAAGTAAGTGCTAAGCTTTCAATATCTTCCTGGTTGATTCCATTAGTGCTTCTGGACTTTATAATTGAGAAACCATATTTGGGGAATCGACTCCAAATCAGAGCTAGTGATCTAACTTTATCCTTTAGATGATGATTATTTGGAAGTCAATGATAGAGTATTTGAATAACAACTTGAGAGCTGGACGCAGCGTCAACATCAAGGGCTTTGGATCTTTCACTTTTGATATCGACACAGAGCTTCCAAGAATCGCAACTCGATCCATCAACCCAAACACAGGACTTGACGATCAAAGAATGGAAAGGAAGCACGTCCACAAGATAAAGTAAGTCTTTTTATTGTGAAGCAAAAATGAGTTGCTCATTTTTTCTTTTTAGGCCAGTATTTGTTGTGGACCCTGGTTTCCAAACTCATCTCAATCGCTATCACGGAAAAGAGCAGATCACACCAGCAAGGTCATAGAACTCAATCTTCTAAAAGGGTTTCCGTATGATATACTGTAATCCAGTTCCAATCGCTGCAGCATGTCTGCTCGGAAAAGATGTAGTGAATGACGCTCTCAATACAATCTTCTTAGCTATTCAGGACCTTATCAAGTAAACCTTTGATCACAAAGATCTACTAACTTTAAATTTCTGATTTGATCTTCAACCACATATATGATGAATGGCATGTTTGTGTTTTACAACAAAGACATCGTTTTGCAGTTTGGCTTTGCATGCGTCTCCATAATAAACCGCTCCCTAAAGGCCATGTTCTCTAAAAGTTTCGTTGAAGGTATCAGAGATAAGAACTTCGAGCAGACCATGAAGAGAAGCACTACTCCTGTTTCTACTCTCTGGAAGACTTCTTACACCAAAACTTTTGCTTTAAATGATGAATGTGAGTGAATGATTCATTTATGCTAGCAGTACTCTTGGTACCTTGATTTAAAAGCCTAATCATGAGGTGGTGCAAACATTGAATGAAAAAACGCAGGCACTTAAAATGATGAGCTTGGATCTGTCCTCTTCAGGAAAATTCTAGCTAACTAATCGGCTCTCTAGTACTAATGGCAGAGGATTCTTCAGCCCTTGAGCTGAATGAGCAGAGAAGCAGAGGCCCAGAATAATTATGAATCAACTTTAACTAATGAAACTTTATTAGTTTAAGATAGAATAGGTGAAATTTAGAGCAAAAGAGCCTACTAAAGTCTATAAATGAGGATAGTCGAATTTCGCAGTGTTTCTTCAATCGTAGAGAACTAGTTATATTGATTATTCCATATTTTAAAACTTAAGAAAATTAAGACTCACTATTCCCCTCTAAGATTTCAATTTCTTGATAAGTGCAAGAGAGCTTTGATTATTGAGCGTGTAGGTTAATTTGTGCATTTGTCTAGTTATAGTGCCTGAAGTCTTTTGAACAAACGTATTAAATAGGGTTTGTATTAATGGTTGTCATAATTTAATTATAGAAAAAGAAGATACGACAATGGGAGAATCTGCACCAAGAGGAGGAAAGCATTTCTTCAGAGATTTCATGATAGGTGGTGTGTCCGCTGCAGTTTCCAAGACTGCTGTCGCCCCCATCGAGAGAGTTAAGCTCCTGCTTCAAGGTGCAGGATGCCTCAAAGCACATTGCCGCTGAAGACAGATACAAGGGTATCGGTGATTGCTTCGCTAGAGTCAACAGAGAGCAAGGCTTCGCCTCCTTCTGGAGAGGAAACCTCGCTAACGTTATCAGATACTTCCCCACTCAGGCCCTTAACTTCGCCTTCAAGGATACCTACAAGAAGCTCTTCTGCCCATACAACCCCAAGACTGACCCCTTCAAGTTCTTCATGGGTAACATGGCCTCCGGTGGTGCTGCTGGTGCTAAACTAGACAAAGATTGATGTTGAGTTTCAAATGAGTTCACTAGATGAGATTATTCTTATCAAGAAATTAGGATTACTTCACTCTTGTTCGTGTACCCCCTCGATTTCGCAAGAACTAGACTCGCTGCCGACGTCGGCAAGGGAAAGAAGGGTGGTGAGAGAGAGTTCTCCGGCCTCGTTGACTGCCTCCAGAAGATCTACAAGTCTGATGGTCCCATCGGTCTCTACAGAGGTTTCATCATCTCAGTCATCGGTATCATCTTCTACAGAGCTGCCTACTTCGGAACTTTCGATACTGGTAAGGTCTTCCTCTTCGAAGATGTCAAGAAAGCTAAACCACATCAATTATAGTTGCACTAGTTTCCATCTTAATACCCATTGTTCTGAATAAGAAGCAAGTGAAGGTTTAACATCTTCGCCATGTGGGCCTTCGCTCAAACCGTCACTGTGACCGCTGGTATCATCTCCTATCCCCTCGATACCGTGAGAAGAAGACTCATGATGCAGTCTGGCAGAGGTCAGGGAGATCTCATGTACACCGGAACCATGGACTGTATTGCTAAGATCGCCAAGAACGAGGGCCCCAAGGCCTTCTTCAAGGGTTCCCTCTCCAACGTCATCAGAGGAACTGGTGGTGCCCTCGTGCTCGTCTTCTACGACAAGATCCAGTCCTACATCGGAATCTGAGCAGCAGACTTCGCTTAGCGCCAGTGATCACCCCAATGTCGCTCAAGCTAATAAGTCGTCAAGACACGCCTATGGTTTAGGTTTAAATTTTATCCACTTCATTCATACAATCCTTGCTTTTTATTTTGATGATAGGTTTGTTTATTTATCCTTATTTACTTAAAACTTCTAAAATCAACTCCTCTTCCCTATCTAATATGCAAAGCAGCAATGTATATATAATAGCAGTGTAATTTGAGAATTGGGCGCTTTGGTTATTTATGCTAACAGCCGCTCTAGGTGACGTCGTCAATCCGTTATTAATAAATTGCACTCGTAATCTAGTTTGCATTTTCCCACCATATTGGAATTACGTATGCACATACCCCTCACCCTTATATAATAGGAGTGGTAAGTAGTTATACGTAGGGCTCGGAATAAAATTTAGTAATCAAAGTAAGCGTAGTGAAATATTCTACGTCACTCTGAGTCAATACTTTGAGCGTGTAGCGACTACTCTCACAAAGACTCCAGAAATGTTTTAATTTAATTCTACGTCTGCCTTTTTTCTTATTAATATCCACAAATAAAATTGGAAAGTTCTATGACACACCAGCCATAAAATGTGAATCTACAATTTATATCATGTACATCGGTATTGAAAATGAATTAAGAATTATGAGTATGAAAGATAAGGAGTATCGAGAAATATATATTGAGTAGTTTTCGAGTGGTGGGATTCATTCAAAAAAAATTATTAGTTAATTTCTGAACAAAATCTAGTATAGAATCCAATTCAATAAAAAAAGTTGACTTATTATTTCCAAAGCTGTCAACTACTGCATCCTTATCACTTATCATTCAAGAAAATAATATAAAATTAAAAAATGCTCAAAAATACTTAAACAGCTGACACAGATATCACAGAAGATCAAACAATATAAAGAAACTTTTAGTCAACCAATAGAAATGAGCATAAGTTAAATATCAGTTTAGCTAAGATAGCTCTTCTGATTTAAATTAAAGTGCTTTAAGAATTATTTTTGATTTACATTACTAGTTCAATTCATTAAATAAAAGCTTTTCGCAAATGCAAAAAGAAGAAGAAAAATAGTTGAGCCTTGATGCAAAGCTAATTCTTTCCTCTCATCCAAATTTAAGTGACAAAAATGGTGAGAGAGCTTTTAATTCTGAATAAAAGGAGCTACGAGCTCTGGCTATTAACTATTAGTTTTGCAAGTCCGACTGTATTGATAAAGGCTACATTTTCTGTCCTAAATTAGATTGGACGGGCGGCTAATGCTGTACTTCGCAAGCCTCTTGCTCAAAGAAGACGATTTGCAGTGACGATAAACTCTTAGAGATCATATTATAACTAATCTTATCAATATATATTTAAGTTTACAATCCCAGACAATAACTTGCAGTATTGGGCATGCCCAAATGACGCAGCTTGTCCATCTATAAATTATTATTTATAGCCTTCATTTAAAGTGTATCTTTTTCTGCAGGAACGAATGAGGTGAAACCTAATATAGATGGGACAGTCACCTTGATTGCCTAAACAGCGAACACACTTTATGAAGAGAATTTTTGCAACTACAAGCTAAGTTGGCCTAACGGAACCACCAACGGCTCAGTTATCAATTTCAGAGTCAATAAGCAAGACATGGCTGTCGTTTTCTATAGCATTGGACTCAGCTACGATGATGTTGTCCCAACTTAGGGATGGGCCAAAAAAGGATAAAAGCTCTTTATAAAACCCATGGTAACTAAGCATGTCTATTTTGTTAACTTTAATTAGCTCAAAGTGGAGTATCCGAACGTTGCTTTCATATCAGTAAGGGGTATAAGTGCAATAGGAGCTGACTTTAACATCTATGTTTGGCTCACCAACTCAACCTCGTCTCAGTCTTACTATGACTAATAGTCTACAGTGGTTAACAACAAAAAGAACCTACTCTTATAAGGCTCTGGGAGCTAGTAGACATATGCTCTGAATTCTACTTCCAAAATAACAACTGGAAATCTTTCCGCCTGTAACTACTATTCTAATCTGTTCCAAAATAAACTCTTAGACCAATTTAATGCAAAAATTATCTTATTATACGAAAATTTTACTTGCCCAACTTATGATAACTCTTCCTCGGTGGCTTCACTAGACGATATGCTGTCAGAATAGTCTTAGTGCACAACTTAGCCACGAAACTACAAGCTGTGCCTCACTTGCAGATAAGACAATTAAACTAACCTAACTTATATCAGAGTGCAAAGCAACGGTCTTCCGAGTCACTGTGTTCAAACGATGCTTGATTTGAGCCCAGTTTCAATAGACTTTGAAGCAACAAAAATAAATTTATCATTTATATTTCTCATAAAGATTGAAGTGCTGTTTCAACCTAACTTCTTTCCTAATGGGACTAACTCAACTTATACTCATAACTAGTATAAGAATAACTTCGTTTCAATTTAAATAATCATAGACCATATTCTACAGAGATATACGATTAAAACATTGTGAATTCCTTGCTCTGTGATAATAAATGGCCTCGTGCAAAGAACTCTACTCTTCTCCCCAAGAACTTCACTTTCAATTTAAAAAGCAGCGACTCAACAACAATTCAAAACAATTCTTTGACAAAGTCGTAGGTATAAGTCTAAATGGAGTGTTCTTGCTCAATCCAAATTCAGACTACAATCAGGATATCATATCTCCACCTAATTAAAAGAGTGTTTATATATGAAGCTTGTTTTATTATAATTAAGACTGGATTTATCCATGGGTAGTTGACGAATGCTTAGGCGGAAATACTGATAACTTGGTCTACGCTTATAGAACAGTCAATATATTATTAAAAAGAATATTTTATAACAAAATTATATTGAATTTAATTAAGCGTCTCCATGTTTGTTTCCTAATGCAAGCTTAAATTAATATGTGGACTTTTGCCAAAATAATCAATAGTGTGGTGGCTAGGAGATGAAGTACATGCTCCAATATTACATGAAGAATCCTCAGATAAGAAAGCAGATAGTCATTGGCTTAGCGAAGGATGGACGTCTAATATATGGCCCGTTCAATATATCCATTCAGTTATTTTAAGTTCACAGATAAAGGATAACTATGGAATCCATGTGATTTAGATATTTGCAATGGGCAGATTATAAACGGCCGATACTCGTACGTTGCAACAGCTTTCTATCCTTATCTCGTGGGATGTTGGGGGCCAAGTAATGATCCTACAGTTCTTCCAACTTGCTCTTCAAATCAAAGAAGTTGCTTCGAATTCACTTCTTCTGCAATCTTTACAACTCAAACATTTTCTCAAACAATATTGGGTCTAATTTTATTAAATCAACATACATTTTTTTAATCAAATTGAATTTCCCTACTCGCTTTTTACTACTTAAGCAGCTGAACTTAATACTTTCTTAATTTGGCATTGGCAGCAAACTTAAATCTTGAAAATTTTAAGTTACTATAGAGACATTATTTTTACTTCTTCTTTATCATTCTTTTCGCATCTTCATTATCTGCTATTGAGTTGAAGTGGTAGGATAATGAAATTAATGCGCTCTCTCAGCTATAGATGCTCAAGGTTTTTATGTCTTTGTGTTTGTCTTTGTATTTGTTCAGCTGTCTTTGGGTTTGCATTCAGCGGCCTATTTTCTTACTCTGTCTTCGTATGCCTTGATATCACTGTTGTAAAGCATGAATGGCTCGGCTTGAGCAGGGCTTTGTATGTTAGGATTTTTCATCAAGTCTTGGATTCCAAGCAGAACCTAAAATTTTCTCAATAAATAGCTCGAAAAAGGAGATAAATTTGTTGTCAAATTACGTTTACCGTAAATAACATCCTGTCGGTGATGAATTAATTTATACCACCTACCTAACTTATAGTCAAAGAAGGACGCCAGTCATCATCCTCACTCAAAATGCTGAGACAAACTGTGCCTGAGGGATATATATTCGGATGGAAGAGAGGAGGTGCAAACTTGCATTTAGGAGGTTTATTTGGATAGTCCTCAGAAAACTCCATCGTCAGTTTATAAACACCTCCTTCCCATAAGGTACCCTGCTCGCCAGGAATCACACAATCCCATAAGAATAGGTCCTAAGTTTCTTTTTCCTTGTCAAGTCTGGGCTTTGCCACAAAGCCAAAGGGGTGATCTTTCCTCCAATTCTAAAAACATTTACAATTCTGCAAAATATGTCGATAAGTATTTTTACCTTACGTTCTTATAATAGTCTTTCCTTTGCGATCTACATTTTCTTTATTTCTCACTATTAGAGAATTCATAAGTATGAATAATACACTTAAAGACGTCATAATTAACTTAAAAACAAGAAATTAAAATGAAATACTTGACAAATTATGGATTTGATAAACTTATTGTTACTAGTTTAAAGATTATTTGCAAAGTCTTCGTCATTCGTTCATGGCATAGTCTTCTATATTAGTGTAGTTCTTGAGCAATTGAAACACCTCTACATGTTAATCTTCACTCAAGTCCATATCCTCAATCGATTCCACAAGGTCAGTGAAAGAGAATTTTATCTTCGCACCTTGTTTCTCTTATGAATTGAACTTAAGAGCTATATCCCTCAGATAATTCCGCACCACCTCATCATTCTACTTCAGCATGTTGCTCAAATAGTTATTGATGAAAGACTTTATTAACTCTCTCCTAAGTACTTGCTCTTGAACTTGCACCACTTGACTGTTGAAACTTTCTCCAGTAGTGCCAAATTTTTCATCAAGTTAGTCAAGAGCAGATTTTCGTGTGATTCTTTTGTAGAGGTCTAGAATTGACTTCACTTCTTGACTCACTATCTTAATCTTTGCTGGCTTTGAGCCTGCAGTTCTACTATTCCCTTTACTACTATCATCCTCATCGATCATCATATCGTTTGCTTTGTCTCTAAATCTATCTTCTATTTCTTCCTCCTCTTCATCACTCTCGACTATCTCAATCAATTTAGTTCCCTTCCAAGAGCTAGTCATTCCACCGTACCTGCTTTTCATTTCAGAAACTCCACCTCCATTACTATTGTTAATGCTTGTGAGATTAGTGATCTGCTCTTCTCTTGGATAGATGCTCAAATTTCCAAACAATTCAGTGATTCTTCTCTTCTGCAACTAGAAAGGCACTCTCTCAGTCTTGATCTCTTCCATTATAGGCACTGACAGGAACTGGTTATTCGTAAATCTCAGACCTGGACCCCTGTAGAACTTTCTAGATATGGTAGTTGCTATCACCTAATTCTGACCAGAGACACTCTCCTTAGGCTTATCTGACGCTAGTTGATTGGAAGTAGACGATTCATGAACATCTTATTCTTGGAAGTCATCTAGAGAGTATTAAACTTGCGTTTATTTGCTCAGCTCTAAATCGTCCTCCTCGTAATTTGTGATGAGAGTCTCAAGTTCATTATTTTCAGGATTTCTAAGTCGTTTCCTTCTAAGCAACTATTCCTAATTTCCCTTGATAACAAGTGTCCCTTTCATTCCATCTCCTCTCCTCCACCTTCATATTCTGGAAACGGCGTTGTAGCTTGATGTGGTTACTATGGCTACGTGCGATGTTGAGAAATCTACTGCCATTGTTAATTAAGTTTTCGTGCATTCTCCATTTTAATTTAATTTTAAGTTTGAATATTTTGCCAGCTGCCTTCTGAGTAGTTGTTTGTTGATTGAGGGTAAAACGCAGATTGACTTTGATGGGAGATCATACAAATTTGCTTCTTTAAAGTGCTATTGAGAGGAATCTATTTTAAATCCTGATTTTAGAAATAGGATTGACAGTCAGGAGGGGTGTAATCGCAAAAATCAGGCTCTACTTTTGTTTCTTAAGATGGAATGGGAAATTAATACTGTGAGAGGTTCGACATTCCAGAGGAGTAAGCTTCAAAATTGTTTCTAGAATTTTCTAAAATCATCCAAAATTTATTGCGTAAACTTAATAAGAAGAGAGGTAGTAGTAGAGACAGATCGATCAAAATAATTATCTTTATTTATTCGAAAATATCAGATGTTATCTCGCTTGTCTGCAAAAGAATTCTCGAATATTCTAGAATATTCATCCCCTTCATAAGCATATTTGTATAGAGAAGAGAGATAAATTGGATAATAATTTAATCGCTTATAGGAGTTTATAAAAATTAAGAAAGTAGTATTATAACTTATTAAAATTAAATAAACATATTCTATCTATATAATTGTTTATGTAAGATAAATATATTTTAAAGTAACTTTGAATAAACAGCAATATCAAAATGTTTGGACCATAACCAAAGCAAAAAGAAAAGTACGAAATTTATAGTCGATCAAGATAATCTGAAGCTAAACAGTTTCCTTATAGCAATAAAAATTTCCTAAGAGATAATTTGAGGGAGTTGAGGAGCTTAGGGGAATCAGGTCAGAGAGAAAAAGGAAACCGATAATCAACCTAGGAGTAAGTTAATCATTTACGCTAGTTGCTTATTCAAAGCTCTTTAGATGAACCGTTTAAGTCCAAGAAATATTCTAATGTGGAGTCCAGGTTCAAATTAAGTTACTTTTCATTTCATAGTTTAGTTAAATATATGAAATCTGAAGCTGAAAATAAGGTTTTGCAGAAGAGAAATACTTACGAGGGATTTAAAGCCTCAGCCATGCAGCAACTCAATTTGAACTAGCAGTAGAGCTAGAATAAGCCCTCTGGCTAAGGAGGTTACAATAACAACAGAGGCGGCTCACTCCAAAGAAACGTGAGTTAAACTTAGTACGACCACTTTTCAAAGCAAGCTCCTAAAATTGAATACTTTAAATCATTTAAACCATAAATTTTTGTTGAATACGACATTAACGAATTGGAATCCAAGATTTTATAAAATTGAAAGTATATATAAAGTCTTCAATTAATTTTAAGAGCCCTGAGGAGCTTGATAGAATCCTAAAGGAGATGGAAGATTACAGCAAAGCCACTTATAAAATCTATGGAGGCTAGGAAGCAACCAAGTCCAACTAAAAGGTAAGTACTAAAATAATAGGAGTCTTAAAAAGTGTGTAATTAATCCTAATAGAACTAAATAAACATTCTAAATAAAGTTTTATTCTTCATAAACATACAGCCAACTCAGTCAACTGTGAGGAAGGCATCAAAGCCACCTATTCATAGCATGCCTCAAAGCTCCAATCAATCTCAACTGTCTGCAAACATGCGTTCAGTGGCCTCGGTTTCAGAACCTTACTCAACCTCAAATGCCCATGACACTTCAGCTTCAGAGGAATCCAAGTATAAAAACTTTGGCAAAGTCCCAAAATAGTAACGATTACTCTCCTTCTTAACTTAAATTTTAGCTTGCAGAAATTTAAGCAAGACAAGGAAGAACTTCAAAAGGAAATGTAAGCACAGTTTACTTTCAAGCTTTTTAATCCTAATGTGTTTCTTTATAGTGAGCGAGAGTTGGAATTGAAGAACTGCCCTCCAGGCACTCGACTTCTGGATGAATCAGAGAGGCTGAGGATGCTGAAGGATCTGGAGGACAATAAAAATGAGCTCATCAACTAGATCTCAGTTTATTTAGCTTTTGAAAATTAAAATCTATTAAATTCTCAAGAATGCCAATTTCCATGAAGACTCTAGCTCTTTAGAGAAGAAGAGATGAGTTAGAAGCATAGATTACAGCCATTGATAGGAACATTACAAATTTCTCTAAAAAGAAGGTTTATGTTTCATACTGATAAGCAATAAAGAAGGAATCCACAAGTTTATATCAAGTAATTGTTTGCACCGAAGTTATAAAATGTGTTCATTTTACAATCATCATAAATTTAGAGAAAGGTTTAAAGGAGGGATATTGAGAATTAATATTTGCAAGTATTTAAAAATCTCGATTTCATTTAGTAAAAATGTGAGTCTTCGTTACATTGAAGTCTACATTCCCTTCCTCATTAGAGCAATTTTAATATTTGAGATAAAATATTTTAATGAGCAGAGTTGAATCTCATGAGCTGTAGTGCAACAATAGCAAGGAGATGAAATCTTGTCTTCTTTGCCGTTTAACGAAAGAAAAGCGTTTATTCCATCACTATGAGACACCAGCACAATCAATAATTACCTGCATGATGAAAGTATTTTTAAAATCACTTACTTCTGAGGCTGTTCGCCTTTCAATTTAAAATATAATGGTAAATTGATGAATTGCTTTTCAAGAAGTGATTTTTGATAATGTTCTTCATGCCAGTCTTATATCTCTTCTTTGAGGAAGTTTCTGGATATTTCGGTCCCTCTAATTTACAATCAATTATACGATCTTCTCAATGTTTTTATTCAATTAAAATTTAATTTTTAAAAGATAAGTTAAGCCTGACAGGAAAGAAGCAATCACTAGCCGCTGGATAAAACCTAATACAATTGTTACAATTGTTAAAATGAAGAGGGTCTTCAAACAGCAGCGAATCTCTGTCAGGGCTTGTTCAATAGGAATGACTGTGAAGTGCTTGTGAATCCCACCATTTGTGTGAAACTGTCTTCCTCTTTCAAAGCTAATCCTCTGACCAGTGGAGTATATGCGAGGAATGATCAGTAAACTCTTATTGCAAGGTACTTGGAAGGAAAATTAGGCAGACTTGTAGATGAGGATCTAACTAAATTAGAGAGACCTATATTTTTCATCTACTAATAGATAGTTTAAGTTTGAAGAGTTCTGATGAAAGGAGAGACAATAACCTTGATGGGGATCCCTTCTTCCCCGTATCCCATCTCTGTGATTATTCTCCTTAAGTTTTATCCATTGATTTGAGCAGGCTTAACTCTGGGTCATAGGCATACTCTATGTGGGCTTCTTGTGGCCTGGACCAGGCTTAATTTCATCTAGTCTCTCTCCGTGTCTCACGAAGAAAAGAAGGCACTATCTACTGGCTGTTGACTCTACCATTTCAAATTTATAATTTCATTCTTACCTAAAAAGGATATCCTTCATAAAACGTAATCTTTCTAAAAATGCAAGCATAAAACTTTCTAAAATATATCACCGATAATATTGAGGCGTATGAGTTTTTTAATGCCTGATTCTCACTTTTATTAAACTTCAAAGAAACAGACCCCATAGTCACTGGTGCAAGCTATATAGTTCCCATAAACGCATATCAGGTAAGGGTAGCCCATTCCAAATAAATCTTTGTCTCTTAACTCCACTGGAATCTCCTTGCACTATCTTATCTTAAAACTCTAGCCATTCACGTTATCCTTTCTCACGAATGAAGTTTTTTCATTGAAGAGGTAAATTATCTCACTCTCGTCCACACAGCAGAATGTAAAGGTTGGATTCTCTTGGGATTCAAGATCTTCTCGATTATAAAAGTGCAAAAATTTAAAGACTATTAATTTTTGGGATCGATTTGATTATCTCTTATTTTCCTCAGCAGTCATATCGAACTCTCTTAACTTGTTTTATGTCACGTAAGTTGCTAAAATAGCGTCCTTGGTTTGCCCAACTATTCTTTAAATATTTTTTTTATATCATATTTACTATATAAGAAATAATTCTCTGTGCCTTAGTCCTCATATCGTATTTCTACAGTCAAGTAATAAATCTCAATAGTAAAAGGAGCTTACAATAACTTGATTGGTGTTTTTGACATAGAAAATGCTGTTGCCAATAAATTTCATATGAGAAATGAGTCCATCACGCTTTGTGAAGTGCATCACCTCCGTCTTTGTCTTTGAATCGAATTCGTATATGTAAACGTATCTGTCGTCCTTAGTTTGATACTCAAGCCATCTAAAAGCCTTTAAGAAACCTCGATTGGAAATTACAGAAGTCTTTGGCCATCAAAATCAAAGGGCACTGTGTTCTGTGTGAATTTGATGTCGCTCTCCTCTCCGTAGTTCTCAAGAATATTTGTGTCCAAGTTACTTAACATGATCAATTAAATTTTATGCTTATGTAAATGTAATTTAGTATTGATAGGAGGATTCTTCTCAGCCGGCTCTTCCCCTATAGGTAATTGATTAATACGGATTTGGTTTTAATTACCTTTGCTTCCCATGTCGATAGTAAGAACACAATTGAAAGTGCTGGTATCCGAGAGTGAAAGCCCTTTCACAGTTAGCTTTATGTGAGCGTTCTTCTATGTTCTCTACGATTTGGACATAGTCAAGCACATTCAAATCGTCTGCAGTCAGTCGCTAGCAACTGATGTCCCCTATGCTCACGAAAATGTTTTCGCCCTTCACTGAGTGACAAATCTAAATCCATAAAATTATAAAACCAATCAAATTCAAGATGCTTTAGAACAGAGGTATTCATTTAAGAATATGACAGATAAAGAGTTGAGTCTTACACCTCTAATTAACTCAGGCTGACTGTCTGAGAGTGCTATGTCCTTATCCTCTTTGATTTGATAGAAAGCAATTCTGCCCATCGCACTTCCGTAGCACACAAACCGCGAAGAGATATCGAGAGCTGTGACTGGGTCTGCGAAACGAGTTTCAATAAGTTTTTGAAATTTCATTTTATTATAGTGGATTGATTATAAATTCTCTTAATGCGAGACCTTGCATGGTCTTGCATTTATTCAATAAAATGAACTGATTTAATAATATTGAAATTCGTGACTTATCTCTATTTTACTCTATAATTGCACTCTTTAAACCTTATATATCTTAAAATATCATATCTATATTCTTAAATGGTAATTTGGTTTATGGGGAACTGCCTTCGTAGATGCAGAAAAAGGTAACAGAACTAAATCCACCCGAAGGTGCAGCCTTATACCTCGGGCGCAAGTGGAAATCTGATTGCTCACTAGTAACTCCACAACTTCCTCCAACAGCTGGAGAATCAGCACATATTTGTAAATGGACACATTCTTGCAGCAGACAGCAGCAACCACTACGGCTTCAGACAGCTATTTAGAAATCATCATGTTTATAATAGAATTATTAATATCTTAGCTTGGAGGTAAGTCCACGATAATAATAAAATATAAGACCCAAGTTTCGGATTCCATCATAACTTAAAGTCTTATTAAAGAAAGTGTTCAAAATATAAACAATCTTATCTAAAGCGAGATCTTCAAATAAAAGTCAACTAGAGTTTATTTCACCTATTCCTTTTTCGAAAAAGCTCAAGCATTGAGAATTAATGATTTCCATTTTTAGACTCAGATGAATCAGACCGCAATGAAGTGAGAGTTAGTATGGGATGGAAAGTTTAAAAAGACAACAAGACCGGAACAAATCAGTGGAAGGTCTCTGACAGAAAAATATTAGACAGTATGAACAACAGACTCTTTGTCTAATCCATTTATTTTAGAGAGAAGGCGTAGGGAGATTAGATCTATGACTTTTGACTAAGTTCTCTTGCTTTCTTATTTATTATTATGCTTAAAGGCACTCTCTGTTTAGAGGAGAAGAAACTATGGTTGCAAAAATACCTTGGCAAGTAGAGAATCCCTTACGTTGACGATAGAGAAATATTAGTCATCAATAGAGAAAATCTAGTCCAAGAGTCATTTGATTCCTTCCAAACTTTCTCAATTTGTTTTAATTAGAAATTAAAACTTTCATGAATCTGAATTTGCACAAAGAACTTCAGATTTTCTTTGTCGGAGAGAAGGCTCAAGATGCAGGAGGCGTGGAAAGAGAATGGCTAACTATTTTGATATAAACAATTCTATCACCGGATTTCAATTTGTTCAGGCGGCTAAACGGGTTACAGGAGGTTTCATATTATTTCGAGCTGAAGAAAGATGAGAGCAACAAACAGCTCTAGTGGTATTATTTCCTAGGGCAGATTATTGGCAAGGCTTTCTTTGACTTCATCCCAGTGAATTTTCCGATTTGCAAGACCTTGTTTAAGATTCTTATGAACAAAAATGTGAAACTTGGCTTGGAAGATATGAGAGGCTTTGATTCACAAATGTATAACTCACTCAAGCACATAAGTGAAAAAGAACTAACCTAGGAGGAGCTCGACTCTTTGCAGATTAATTTCCAAGTAGAGATCTATGACAAGAATGGGCAAGTAGTCTAATCTCATTCAAATTCGTGAAATTTTATTTTATCATCAGCTATATATCTCATGACCTTGTGCCAAATGCTGAAGAAGTTTACCTCTCTAATGAAAACAAGGGAGAATTCATTGATCTATTTATAGACTATCATCTTAGAAAGTCAGTCTAGAAGCAGCTTGATAACTTTCTTTAGGGCTTTCACACTGTCATATCGCCTGAGACGTTGAAAATATTTGAGGATGTTGAAGAGCTTGAGCTGCTAATGTGCGGCACTCCCTACTTGAATATAGAGGACTGGTAAGAAAATACCCTTTATAGAGAAAGCTTCAATAAAAATTCTCCGGTTATCTAATGGTTCTGGCGAGTACTTGAAACTCTAGATTATATTTATCATATCTTATCAGCAAAATATTTATAATTAAAGCAAATTTAAGATCAAGATAATTTAAGGGTGATGCTCTAATTTAGCACCGGCTCCACAAGAGTACCTATAGATGGCTTTAAAGGATTGATATACATACATTGCAATTAATTGTGAAAGTATTTATAAATGAGATATCTAATAGAGGAAAGCTGCAGAAGTTTACTATAATCCCCACACAAGAAGAGGGCAGTAAAGTCATCAAGGCATAAACATGCTTCAATAGAATATATATACCGAATTTCTAGAGCTTTGAAGAGGTTCAAGAGGCTATCGATTCCATCCTCATCAATAAAGAAAACTGGCTATACTTCGATTATGAATGACTTGTCGTCTATCTTCACATTAATATATCAAGGTATAAAGTGTAGTTCGTTAATAACTATGAACATAGTAGGTGTGATTTTTATTAGAATCAGAATTTTTCCCATCATCTATGATAACTATCTAGCTGTGAAAGAATGATCAACAATTAAAAAGATCATTTTATGAATGATTATTTGAAATTGTGGCGTGACTTTGTTTTAAATGTTCAAATAAGCTTACACTATCTATTATATTGACTTTAAACGAGTGATTGAGGAATAACTCTTAATAAAATTGGTTTTACTATCATCTGATAAAATTTTCAATAACAGTCTTTGGATAATCTCTTTGACCAAGTTATCATTTTAAAATTAAAAGATCGGATGCGCATCCAATATGATCGGAGCGACGACTTAGACGAGGAAGGAAATTCAGCCAACAAAAATGGTTCTGCTCCTCTCAAATTTGGAGCACTTGCAAGCGGCAAATAGTCTGCAGAATAGTAGTAAGATGACACAATTGATGACACTGAGGAAGGCGATGAATTGAAGCTGCATAGTTCGGGAGAGGAAGATGAAGAAAGTGAAAATCAGAACCACATGCAAAAAGGAGGAAACTTTGGTAAAAATGGTTCCACTGGTAAGGGTAGTACTGGGAGTGGAGGGTACTAGTAATTTGGAATATTAGCTAATAAGAAAAATCCCTACACTCAAAATAACTAGGTCTTTAATAGAAATGGTGGCTAGGGTATGAGCAGTCGCTACTATAGTGAATTTGCAAAAACCGATATGAGGGATGAGGAAAATAAACTAAGGTATCTGAAGCACATAGATCGTAAGTATAATTCTTTTTAAGGTTACAAATATTTATAGTTAGAGAGGATAAGATCACTCATCAAGAAAAGCTGGTAATTAATGACTGCGAAATCTATTTCCCTTTCAGGCCTTACCAACAGCAAGAAGACTATATGCTTAAAGTGATAGAGGCATGTGAAAGAGCTTAAAATGCCCTGCTTGAGAGTCCAACTGGTACTGGAAAGACCCTATGTCTGCTTACTTCAAGTCTAGCCTGGCTTAAAAAAATACGAGAAAGTGGGGAAATTGATGAGAAAGATATGCCGAAGATAATTTATTGCTCGAGGACTCACTCTTAAATTTCCCAAGTCATGAATGAGTTAAAGCATACAGCATACAAACCGAAGGTTTGCTTGATAGGAAGTAGAGATTAGCTTTGCGTCAACCCTATGGTAAATTCTCACAAAGGTATGTCTTTGAATTCTCTCTGCAAAAAGGTGAGAGAGCAAAGAAAAGACTCACCTGGTTGCTGCTCTTACTTTAAAAACACAGGAGACTCAGTCACACCAAATGGCTTCGAATGGGGCGTCTAGGATGTAGAGGATCTCCATAAATTGGGATCAAAGCACATCGTATGTCCCTACTATTTGTAAAAGTCAAGAATTAAGTACTCTGATCTGATTCTAATGCCTTACAACTACTTAATTGACCCAAAAATTAGGGAAAATTTCAAAGTAGACTATGAAAACTCAATCATTATCATGGACGAGGCTCATAACGTTGAAAGAGTTGCTGAAGATGTAGCTAGTTTTGAAATTCATGTCAATCAATTGCATACAGTTTTGGGAGAACTCCATGATTTAGATAAAGATGTAAAGACTAAAGTCTTAGAAAAGCCTGACTCGACTTTGGGTATAGAATATTACTGAAATCATCCAGCTCACTTCCAACTTTCTCAATTTTCTGAAGTTTTTCGACATCAGAGGACCAAATACAAGTAAAAAGCAGATTCAAGATATAAAGGATTCTGATGCCGTATTTGATGGAAAGGAAATCTTCAATCTGTTTTTCTAAGGTTCTAGATTCAAGGGAAGAGACTATAGAGGGCCTGAGAAATTCGAAGGATTAACTGAAAGGAATTTCAATCATTGGAGATACATATTCGAGAAGGTTCTGAGTGAACTTTCTGAAAAATAAAATGGGAGGCCGAGTCTTGAAAGATGGTGGGACGCCCTCAAGAAGGTTATGAGACTATATGAGATGATTTATGACCCTACTAAATCTATGTCAAGTGAAACTGATTGCAGTATGATGAAGGATGAAATAAACCACTACTTTGTTTACATGCGTTAGGAAGAAGTTGAGTTTGACAAAAAGAGGTCTTATTCTGAATAGGAAAAAGAAAATAGGGTCAGAAGTGCCAGATCATTAGGATTTTGGTGCTTTAATCCAGGTTTAGGATTTAAAAAGATAGTCAACCTCCGTCCAAGATCGCTTATTTTAACTTCGGGTACCCTCTATCCTATGTCTTCTTTTCAAAAAGAGCTTATGATGGACTTTCCAATAACTATAGAAAATAAGCATGTCATTTCAAAAGATCAAGCTAATATCAGTATCCTAACGAATGGTGTGAACGGAGTAGAGTTTAATTTCTCTCATAAGTTTAGAGAGAATGAAGTTCAACTAGATGAACTTGGAGAAACTTTGCTAAAGATAACTGAAGTAACCCCTGGTGGAATGCTAATTTTCTTCTCCTCCTATCAGTAGCTTGCTCGTCATTACGAGTATTGGGAGTAAAAGGGTATTATCAAAAGGTTTGAAAGGCTGAAGGCAGTACTTCAAGAGCCTAGAGATTCTTCTCACTACAAATTTGTCATCACGGCATTTTATGAATAAGTTTACAAAAGAGGAGCTATCATCTTTGCAGTTTGCAGAGGCAAGATTAGTGAAGGTCTGGATTTTTCAGATGATGCGGCGCGATGTGTGATAATTATTGGAATTCCTTACCCTATGACCTTAGATCCTAAGACCATTCTTAAGAAGCATTACCTAGATAAGAATAAAAACGATGGTCTCACAGGCTAGTCCTGGTACTGCTAATAAGCAACAAGAGCTACAAATCAGGCTATAGGTCGAGTTATAAGACACATTTAGGACTATGGAAATATTATACTTGTAGATAAGCGCTTTGACCAATCCTAGTAGAGAAGATAAATAACTGCATGGCTTAGAGATAACGTTCGAGTTTACTCTGACGCAAATAATGCTGTTGCCAACTATGTTAACTTCTTCGCAGAGATGAAGAAGAGAAACTTTATCCCTAAAGTCTAGCAACTTGCATAGGTTAAATTGGATTTCCCTGATATAGATGATGATCATAACCTCAAAGATACAGTCGAGGAGCTCAAAAGAAAAGCGAGAGAGGAGTAATATAAGGGCACACCATCTCGAAA
Source organism: Tetmemena sp. SeJ-2015 (assembly GCA_027382625.1). NCBI lineage: Eukaryota > Ciliophora > Spirotrichea > Sporadotrichida > Oxytrichidae > Tetmemena > Tetmemena sp. SeJ-2015. The sequence continues at coordinate 91,890 of JAJKFJ010022752.1, read as the reverse complement.
AAGAATCTTTGGAGAGGAAAACGCAAGCACTGGCAAAAATAGTTTGGAAAGGGTGCTAGTTAAATGCCTAATAAGAGAATAAGAACGGATATGGGTTCAGCTTAGAAGTGAAAAAGTAATCCTTACTATCTTTTTAATCCTTTCTCTTGAGGGATCAATTATCTATTTCTTCAAACTTTATCCTTCTTTTTCCGATCCTTATATCATTTAATTCAATAGTATAGAGTTCACAACCAACAAGTCGATCTTCCTTAAAATTTATTTAATTGACTTATATTATAAATGTTTTCCTTAGAGAGACATTTTTCCTCCTGAATCGAAAAACAGAGGAGGCTCATTTCAATACTCAGAGATAGAGGATATGAAGAAAGCCTTTGGGATGCATGTACTGATTAAAGTTTTCAGGCAGTTCCTCTAATTAGCTTTACTGAATGATCACAGTTATAGAAAACGATTCAAGCAATATCTGATTATAAGGGATCAGAGCTCTTCCACTAAAAATCATGTATACATCTGCAGGAAGATACTATTTTTAGTATTGTATATTTACCCTATGTCTTATTTTTATTATACTTGAAATCCTCTTTGATTAAAGGCAAACTAGCAGTCAAGCTCAAGATGAGGTTCAAAGTTTATCCTTCCACTCAGATGAGGAAGACTTGCAATAAACCTTTACAGAAGATTACATCTTCCACCTTAAGAAATAGCTGCTCGCCTTCTTGATTAAAAGAATCGAAACATACCACTTTCAGCAAGATTTCATTGTTATGATTGGATCCTTCATGGAAAAAATAACTCAATAGCAAAGTCAAGAGGCTGGTAAATAAAAGCAAGATCAATTATAGACTCTGGGTTAGAATGAAAGCAGTAGTATGATGAACTTATTCTCGGTATAGGAATCTTCAACTGTAGTTAGGTTAGACCCTGCCTAAGTCAAAATTCAGTGCGGGTAACAGCGTACTTACGCTCAGTAGATGAATGATAAGATAAGGCTAATGAAGGAAAAGCAGATGGAGGAGTTCGAGAAAAAATAGGCTGTATAAAATGCAAAGTAGGGAAAATAAAAAACGAAAAAGAATAAGAAGTAAAAAGGTAGAGGGGAAGATGAGTCAGGCTCTGATGATTATAAACCGAGCCCCAAGGCATCTTAAGACACTTCAAGTTAAGATACTCTGGAATCAGATCCAGACAGAATGAAAGATGATAACGACCAGGAGATAATTGATGAGGGTTCAAGCAACCTAAATCATGAAAGCGAGTACTTAATAAGGACTCAAACTGAGTCCATGATGAATGCTGGCTCACAAAGATAAAAGAGGGGCAATACTTAGAATCTATATACAGTTGATGAGTCGAGCTGTCAAAGTAATAGACGGAGTTTAAGACAGAATATTGATTAAAATGAGGAGGAAGAGATCGAAGAATTCAACGAGTAAGAGTTAGCCCAAATGATGTACGACCATGAGAAAGATAATCTCTCAGCTAACTTTGGAAACTAAGATGCCGGAATGTCTTTTAAATCCAGAAAGTAAGATCCGTAAGAAAGCTTCATGAAACTCTATAAGACTATCACTGGATAAGATATTCAAAGAGATGCAAGAGATAGTATAGGAGAAACTAAATTTCCATAAGTGAGAAAAGGGAATAGAAAATAAGCGCTTGATGATGATGGAGATGATATGCCAATGACTTCTTCTAGAAAAAGATCCTGTAAGCCTTCAAGCAAGAAGAAATAATTTGATGAACCAACTAAAAGAGAGTGTGTATCTTTCAATAGAATGCTGAATTCGATACCAAAAGATGACTACAATCCTGTAGATTGCAAGAAAGAGCTCTATGGTGGTGGAGGTTCAAAGCCCTCATTTTTAAGTTTGGCATTTTAACCTCAACATACTATTGATCCATCCTCGGAGTTGAAGTAATGGGATGCTGCTTTCTAAGAGCAATCCATGCAATATCAGTAGAAGTTTAATAGGAGAGTTAAGAATGTTGTGTAGCCAAGTCTAGATCAGCTATCTGCAGTACCTAAGATAGCTCACAGCAGTTTATTCATAGATAAGAGTCTGATCTAAAATTCTTTTATCAGGTTCCAAGAAAAGAGACTAGAAAATGAGAACCTAAAAAACAGACAAGCTTTTGGTGAATCTAAAAGGGACACAGATTTTAAGAATATTTTTCTCTAAAGATATTGAACAACAATTTATTTTATTGGCCACCTTTTTATAGTCTCACTTAATATCTAGTGATTCTTCAACTATGAATATTATTTCGAAATCTTAAATAAATATCACTTATGCAACATTAATATTACTAAAATGTTAGCCTTTTCAAGACCATAACCTTTGATTTTAGTTGAAGAGTATTATATTTTCAATGGAAGATAACTATTCTCAAAATAGCTCTTAGTAAAAATTTTATAATCCTGTAACTCAGCCTTTCGCTCGCCCTCGAAAATCTCGTCAGGACTCCATAGCCTCTGACCCCTAAGAAAAAGAAAACAAGCTCTCCATAATATACGAGCAGGATTGAGTGATGGAGACGACTTTAGATAAGATTGAGACACCAAAATCAATTCCTACTGAGGTGGCTTCGCCAGCTCCATAAATCTCCCCCTCTGCAAAAAGAAAGCTCATGGTTGTGCCATAATTTTAAAAAAGCTAGAAGCCAGTCTAAGTTTAGTTTAATGGACTGGATCAGCAAGAAGGTCCCAGGGACGTGCTCAAAATCATTAAGGAACGAAGTAGTGAGAGCAATGCGAGCAGAGGGGCTGGAGATTAATCAGCAAGGGGTCATAGCAGTGTCTCAAGCCAGAGAAGCATATTTAATGGAATCAAGCAAGCAAATCTAGTTTAGCCATAGGCGAATGAATTAGAAAATATAGAGCAACATTTTACATATTGTCATTTTGAATGAAGGCTTATATTAGTCTAATTTATAACTAAGTAAGTCCAATTAATTCCATTTTAAGTTATTCATAAAAACACATTTTATAAAGCCTTTTAATTCAATAGCTAGTGATTCTTGGAAATTAATCTTCTTTAGTTAATAAAAACGTGTAGTCCACTCCTAAATTTCAGAACGAGACTAACAGTAAAATCCGTTCCATTAGTTAAAACAACAATAATCCCTCCAAGAAAAGTATCCTTGATTAGTCAAAGAAAAAGGGACAAGAAGATTTTAAATCTCCAATTTTTGACTAAAATTCTCAACATGAAACGCCTCAGTTTCAAAACAAGCCCAGCCTAATTTAATATACTCTTTTCTTCCAATTTTATTTCATTTAAATAGTCTAGAGTCTAGTGAATAACTGAGCATAGATCGCCCTAATTTAGGTGAGACAGGAAATTTCAAACTGAATACTACCTTCAAGAAGAGGTAGTTAGTTATACCTCAGTCCAAAATCAAATTCGCTCAGAATTAAAACGACTGGAGTTAAGGATAAATTTACAAACAAAGCAACGAGAATGAGCTAGCAAATAAAGTGGAAAGAAACAGCTATCCAAATTCTTATAGCGAGCCTGTAACTGCTAGAGAGAATCAAAAGATAGTCATTGAAATTCCATCACCATTATTTTTATGTAAGGATCAGAAGTTATTTACCTTGTTTTCCAACACACACATTTCAAAAAAACTTGAATGATAACTAAGGAATAAAAAATAAGTTTATATTTGATTAATTACATAAAGGAGAAAATAGCATAGCAGATTCTAACAATAATTAGTAGTAATATTTTTGCTTTAAAAATTAAATCATATCGCAAATAGAAAATTAAAAATTACCTATAATCTTATGCATCTTAAAATCATAATATTTTAATTTATCTGTCATCCATTTTTTCCTTTCTTGTGATAATTTGTATCAAACTCAATAAATAATGTTATAATAATTAGCAATACCAGAGGACAGAGAGCAGGAAATTCCCTCTATCAAAGCAACTCAGTTCAAGATCTTTAGATCTCAGATTATTAAGTAATTAAATTTTGAATACAATTTAATTCAAACTTAAATGACTAACCTTTATTTTGGTAATAGAATTCGACCTAGCTGTCGATTTCTAAATAAAGAGTGAAAACGAAGTAGTAGAAATTCAACATATAGATTCGGCTCTCCAACTCAAATAAGAATATGGTTTAAACCATAATTGAGAAGAGAGTCTCCTCTATGAAGAGGTCAGACTCCAATGACCAAAATATCGAAAACCTATAAACTGTAATTTAAAAGCAACAGTAAGAATTAGAGAGTATGAAATAATTATAATAATAATAAGAAAAATAATATTTATTTGGAATTTCCTTTTAATGCTCTAAGATATATTTATGAAAAATCAAAACGAGGAGAGCAGAGAAGAAATTTAAAGACTGAAGAATCATCAGAACAGCCAAGATGAGCTTTAACAACAGCAGTAGTTCCCTAAGAGTGTGCAAGCTAGGTCAAAAACATCTAGAATAAAAAGCAATCTACATCAGTTTTCAAGAATTAAAAGCTTTTCTCCTCTAATTATTTAATATATATGAAAGTGTTTATTCTAATTCGCAGCCAAATCTGCAAATCGAAGATCAATCACTTAGACAAAGCTAAAAAAAGTTCAATTTCCGAGACCATATAAATCAAAAGAAAAGGAATAACATCATGGTGCAAGCCTAATCACTTAAATTTATATATTATTCTAAATTTAATCTGAGGAGAGAAAGGTAGATTAGAATACCTTGATAGAGTCTAATAAGATTTCTAAGGATTAAGAAGAGAGTTTTGCGAGAAGTTATCGTAAAATGGATAACAGCTCGGAGTCAAAATCTATTTAAGCAGATCAAGGCTAGAAAGTATCACCCTTTCAAATGACCAACATCAATATGGAGGCGATCCTGAGAAATAAGAAACTTCAGCAACAGAAGAAACTAGCGTCTCAAGAAAGCTAAATTAACCAAGTAGTGTAATCTCTTGACCTTGGGTTAAAGCAAATTAGTGAGCAACAGAAAGCTAATAATAATTTTATCCTTAAGATTATGTTATCATCTTATCTCAGAAACCTTAAATTGAGTAGTTCTAGGATTCATACCACTAAATTTTTTATTTACTAAGAATAAGGTTTTCCCGAACCAAGGAGGGCCTTACCACTCGTTTGAGATGAAGAGAAACTCAGTCACAAAGTCAGATGTAGACTCTGCTTTGAAAATAGGCGAGCTTTCAAACATTATAGAAAATCTTGTTGACAATTAGAGGAAACTTTTTTAAAAAGGACTTTTATGTAAATTTGCTAACTTCAAGAAAAGTTATTTGAAAATTAGATCAAGATCACTTAGCTTTCTAAACAGAATGCAGATATCAGCAAGTTAGAGAGATAAGAGAGTGATGTTTAAAACGGGAGAGTTAGTCGTTTCTCAAGGCATTAAAGTTGTTGTAGTTATAATTGAAATATTTTTTAAAGTGCTGAGGAATCTGGCTCAAACAGGAAGCACTTGATCAAGCCAGAGACTTTGAAATATCTGAATAAGGTTCCAAACACCCCTATAGAAGACAAGAGATATTCTTCTGCTAAAAATGAAAGTTAGCTAGGAACTCATAGCCCAGCTACATATCCTAGCAGGCAAGAATAGCATTCCTAATTGCAAAATAACAGCAGTAGTATATGCTCAAAGCAGAACATACTTATCACTTCCTTAAGTCAAAATACCACTAGCGCTAAAGCACCAAGCACTGGACAATAATTTAAATAAATTTTATATGGAAATAGCAATACACATAGGCCTATCTTGAATACTCACTCTCCTTTGGTAAACAGCAAGCAGGAGATATTCACCTATTACAATAGTGCTATGAACTCAAGTGGAGGTATCAGTCAAATGATAGCAGCAATAAATAACTAGGACTCTGCAGTGAAAGCGAGTAGTGCAAATGGAAGCAATGGCGCTAACACTACTTCAAATGCTGCAACCTCGAGAGGGATATAGGATCCAGGAAGCGCCAAGAATAGTTAAAACTTTCTTGAGAGGTAATTGAATACCTAGAGAAATCATCCTCACTTTAAGTAGAAGGGAAATCCCAGCTTATTTAAAATGCTTATGAATTTTTGTAATATTCGCAAAGAGAAAAGGTTCTTAGCCTATTCATCAGGATAATGAGGATGAGCATTAAAATGCACCACTAGAGAGTCATAGAGAGAGTTAAGATATCTAATCAAAGCTATAAAAACAGATGGCTCAAAATTATTCAGGGCATTAGTTGCAATAGAATAATATTGGAAATCCTTATAGCACAATCTAATAAAATTCCACTTTCTCCTCACAAATGCAATACTCTTAAAGCCAATCTAATTACCTTTAAGCTACTTTTACAGCGCAACAGTAGACTTATTAGAATTAGTTCTACCATCAGTAAAGCTAGGGTAATCTAAGCATGCAAAACATGTCTTCTTAATAAAATTACTCTAACTATGAGGAATTTAGAAACAAAACTTAAATTATTACTTTTTGAATCACAAAGTCCGGATCCCTTAAGAGCAGTTAGGAAAAGATTTGATTTTGGATAAGGGATTAATGATACGCAGATATCTCTCCAATCTAACCAAGCTGTTATTCCTAAAGAGGAAAATAGCGAGATTAAAAGATCACTGGAGCGAATTCAAAACACAGTCAGGTCGAATAAACAGCAACTTAATATTGGATAACTGAAGGAAGAGCTCAAATTTTAATAAATGCTTGATGATAGGAATACTCTAGTAAGTCTATCTTCTTATTAAATATAGTATAATTTAAGTTTTAAAGTCGCCATAAAAATGGACTCTTAAGCAGGGAATCTAATGCTGCTATTAGCATAAGGAGAGGGGAAGCCAAGGGGGAAGGAACAGGTCAGATAAGGAAAAGCGTTTTGAAAGAGTATGAGAAAATTATTCCTAATGAATAGCACTAAAATGACAAAAGGCTTACTTCATAAAAAATTGAATTGTCAATTTTACTATTGATTTTGATATCTTACTCCAATAAGGAAAAACAATGACGGTTCAACCTTCAATTAAATCTCAGAGATCTATCTCACACCTCAAAATGAGCTAGATATGAGAACAGACATCGTTCCGAATTTCAAGACCCTGAGAAACCCTCTTTTCCAAACTCCTTAAAATAGTCAAGCGCAAAAATAGCAAGCTCCTTAAATAAGAAATCATTCTGAGTAGCACAATAAAGAGGAGAATTCTAAGAATAGCTTGATTAAAAACGATGATCATCTCAGACTCACTTTCATGAATTAGAACACCTCTAGCAAGTTTGGATAAGCCGCCACCGAGGTGCAACGAAAGCTTCACCTTGATACATATTCTCTGAGTGAGCCAAGTAACTACAGAGTGGATTAACCTATTAGAAGTGAATCGCCTCGCATCCAGCTTTATAATTTAACTTAGAATACTTAAAATTCTTACTTATTGCTCTATTCGAACCAGCCAGTGATAAATTAAACTATGCAATAAAGGGTATTGCAAACAGTGGCCAGCTCTGAGAGTCTTTTTAGCTAGAATAGCAGCAGTCAGGTGCTAATGAATTAATCGAGTGACGTCCGAATAAGAACTCGATTAAGTTCGAAGAGTGGCCTCACTAACTCAAGAGTCAAGTAGTTGATGACAAGTAAGAATCATTTCCCTAAGGATTTCTTTGAACAAAAGTTAAAATTTGTGCATTATATATACTATATTTGTTATTGAAAGTGAAAGAGTTGAATTAACTTTGAAAAATAAAGTATATAATTTTAATAAAGAGCACTTTGGAAGTGCAACAATAGAATAAAAATGACTATAATTCATATACTTGTATATAGAAAGAGAAGTTCATTTTCTTATTTTTCTCAATAAGATATAATCAGATCAAGAGAAAAATAAATGAGTGAGAATTTTGCAAAACAGTAAGCACGAATTATTTTTTTTAATTTATTTTAGATGTTCCCTCGATCTGATTCTATATAACTTGAAATAAAAGCTATTAACATCGCTTGGAGCTTCACCAAAGTTGGCTATAAAGATAAAATCCTCTGGTCTTCAGTAGAGTAAGTAAATTTAATAAAATTTTAATTTAAGCCTTCATTTCTGAGCTCAACTTAGCAGCAACAGATCCTAAAGCAAAGTAGCATGCCTTAGCAATTTTGAATTGGAAATTAATTGTAGTTACATCTAAAGGGTAAATTGAAATTTAAGTTTAATTATATATCATTGCTTTAGATTAGGATTATCTCTAAGAGCATACTCAACTAATTCCCTATTTTAGGGATCAAATTATTCCCTTATTCTATAAATTTCGGCCTTAACCCTAGACCAAAAGTCCTTCGAGAAAGCATAGTCGTTATCTTTAATTGAGAAGCAGATACTTGCTAAGGCATGCTTCAATCAAACTCATTTATTCTCCTCTATAAAATCTTAAGTATGAAAGCGATGTTAACGAAGTTTTTGAACTCGAGTTGGCTTTGATTATCAATAGTCAGATCTCTAAAGCGATTCCAAATTGCTGGCTCCTTCACTTCCTCAGCTGCCAATGGCATACTCATTAGCATCATGTCCTAGAAGTCTAGTTAGTTTGCCTGGCTGCCCACATATTTCTCTAGTTCACTCTTTAACTGCATGAACTTTTAGGCTTCTTCTTCGTTCTCTCCTAGCTAAGCGTATCTGCAAACTGTGAGCATATATATTCTGGATATATGAAAGATCATTATAAGTGACGAAAGTTTTGACGACCTCAGGCATGCTGAAACTTGGCAAGCTCTGAGAGACCACTCTTACAAACGAGTTTTGCAAATCTTGAGAAAGCCTTTTCGCTGTCTATAATGAGGCAACAATCATGCAAATGTTCTCCACCTCATAGGAGGAAATTGTATCTCTAGTCGCTAGTTGCTCTCTAAACTCACTTAAGAAGTAGACCCAGGTAGATTCGTCTATTAAGTCAGGCTTCTGAACTAAAACGTAGGAGTAATTCGAAATGGCTTCAAATCCCAACTTTATCTTATTAAGGTTAGCTTCTTTCAAATATTTCCCAAGCTCACTCTAGAATTCGCTACTCATCTAGTTTAATCTCAAGAACTCCAAAGCGTAAACTGAGATTATCTCTACCAACTGATCAGGGCTAAATCTAACTGTTCTTTGTGTCAAGTACTTCTTGAGGAAGTCACTCTCTATCTTTTAGTTAAGAGTGGTCTTGTTGATTCCGTATTGATTTTAGATCTGCAGTGCCATAAGGTGTCCTCCAAAATCAGGTCTTTCAACAAAGTTCATCTTCTCAATATGATCAAGCAAGTATAAATGAAAAGATACAAGTCTGAGACGAGTTTAGAATTGGCTGAGGATACTCTTTAAAGGAAGAAGAGAAGATTAAGGGTCATTCTGGGTGTGAGGATTTCAATCTGCTTCTCAAAGAATGTCTCTATTTATTGCCCAAGTTTAGGGTTGACTATCTCTCGCTGTCCAAAGGTTTGCACTAATCTCAGCAAATCTTCAAGATACACTCCCTTGTCAATTTAAGCCTCATACTTCTAGAAGTTTTGAATAGCCTCAGTCACTCCATTTGCTAAGGTCTAGGTCCATAGCTCTTCTGGGATGTACTCTACCACTTGAGGTTTGACGAAAAAGTTAGAGAGATTTGCTAGCTGGAACAAATCGAAATCTTTCTAGTTCTTTTCCACATTCAAGTAGAGAGTGTAGTAAAGGTCTGAGTTTATTGTGCTTTGGGGTATTTTCCCTTTTCCGAGAGCCAAAAAAAGAAAATGAGAACTTTATTTTTAAGCCATGCAGAGATAGAAAGTGTCCTTGGCATCTGCTTTCTCAATCTTTGAGAGGATTGAGTCGATAAGATCCTTCCATTGCGAATTCGAGAAGGTACGAGGGTTCATCGTAAAGGAAAGAAGAATCCTTGAGAGTTAAGATATGGAGAGGGAATCCCTAGACTTAAGAACTTGGTTCTCCACTGACTCCCAAAATTGATTGGTTCCGAATTGGAATTTGCAGAAGTAGTAGGATACTTGAGTGAGAGATTCCATCCCTAGCTGATTGATATTAGTTTGGATAGATCTTTAGAGCTGCTCTAGGGAGTCGAAAAACCTGTATCTCAATTAGTGCTCCATTTTCTCAGGTGGATAAGCATCGAAGACATCATTCAAGATGAGTAAATAGTTCCCATAGAGAGAATTCTGATTCTTCTTGACGCTGTAAACCACATCCAATAGTTATTTTACAGCTAATGCTACATCATCTTGCTTGAGAGTGTCCAGGTTTTAATAGAGTACCTGTGGGAATGTGTCAAACTTTTCTATGAAGAGGTCTCTATCTTCTTATTAAGCTTGTTTGAGTTCAATGAAGAATCCTTTCAAGCCTCATTCTCTATTTCTGAAGGGCAGGGCTTCCCTAGGTTGAGAAATTTCTTGATTATTGATTTAGTAAGCTGAAACTTCTGAAACTGCTTAACTTAGATGGTTTGACTATGAGCTCTGCGATATAAGAAACTGGTGATGGCAAGTTGTTCAATGTTGGGGTGAAAGTTACTCTTCTCTGTAAAACTTATTTGTTCTTTTGCAAATTGGCTATGCTCAGAAAATGCTTCTTAAGAGTATTTGTGGCCTTCATTTTTTCAATAATTTGATTAGCTTTTTACAATCTTACACAAGATTTAACTTCAATGTCAATTTTAAAAACAAGATAGACAAAAATGATGTCAGATATTTCCTTCTTCATGAGGTACGATTGAACTAAGAATAAAATTATAATCAGAGAGATAAAATACAAAAGGGGAAAGGATAAAGAAGATATGGTTGCTCTCTCTCTACTTGAGCAAGAGGGATGAATAGCCTTATAGTTATTTATAGGATGCGACATTACAAAGACGAAATAGCAAGAGAATTTGGTGAGTTCAATTTTAGCTGCAATAAAAGTGAAGACCTGCAAATAATTATTTTCAATTAGAATTTCAAATTATTTATTGTGTGAAGAGTCATTGAAACTCAATCATCATATCACACACACTTTGGTGGCAAAGTGCTCAAGCCCTTACTCTCCAAGGAAAGCCTCAGAGCTTCACTTCAGATTTCTCACTGAGGAGTAGCTTCCTTAGCCTTGGCCAAGGCGTCATTCTCTTCCTTGATCTTGTTGAACTTGTCCATGTTGACGTTGAAGTTGGGGCTCTTCTTGAGAGTGATGAAAAGCTTTGCCTTCTTGCTGTCGCCCTTGTTGCCGCTGACAGAGACGGTTCTGGTCTCGATTCTCTTGAAGCTGGCGTAGTCATTTCTAAACACATCGGAGTTAATAAGACTCTCTTTAATAAGCAACCACTTATAAATAAATAAGCACATATATTTGCTATACGTTGATATATGTATGAACCATCTACTATTTTTTAAGCAAGAGATTATTCAAATTTAATAATTAGAGGACTAGTCACCCAGAGGGCTAGCTTTGCCGCGAAATCTTAGGCTCGCACAGAGACCCCACGCGGTACCATCAAGGTCTAGGCGTTGCAGATGTTAGTGAGACGGTTTGCGCTCTTCACAAGGTGACCCTCCCCAGCTTTTTGCTGAGGAATAAAGACAGTAGCGCAAGAGTGGGGGATGCAATTGGGGTCATTTTGAAATGAATAGGGGGAAGAGGCTTACCTGACGAGATTCTCAGCAGCAATGACACTGATGGAGACTGCGTTGCCGAGGGCGTGCAATTCTATTTCTTCATGCTCTTCGAGGTACTTCTTGCCGAGGAAAACGTAGAAGTTGGGGTTCTTCTTAGTTGAGACGTTGATTTGGTTGGCTGGCTGGTTTCTAGCTGCGGCTCCTTCTTGCTTGGTAGATTCCATTATTAACTCAATAAGTGATAATGATAATAGTTAGAGCGACCTCTGATCCTAAATTTTCCTCTATTTGTTAATAAACCCACAACTCAGATTTGGAAAGCTTAGTTTAGTCCTTAATTTATTCTACTTTTAAAACTTTAATTACTTATTTATTATGAAAGAATAATTGATAATATTGAGAAGGGGTTTATTTTAATTCCATTGGGCTTTTCTGTATTTTTGAATGGCGTGAATGAATGATCGAAAGATTTATTGAATGAAGAATTGAAGAGAGTAATATAGGAGGTTGGGAAAGTGAAGAACCCAGAAAGTGACTAGGTGATTTTGACTTGCTAGAGAGGCATCACTGCCTGCATAGTTGATGCAGCATTCAGGACTCTGGGGAACTAGAACACCTCAGTGTATGATGGATCCTACGAAGACTATGCTAAGAACAAGGGAATCCAAATTCCAAAAGAGCACTGACTCTTCCACAATAAGATTGTAGATTGTCGTTTAGTTTATCATTTCTCGCATCTATCTATTTTAAACACAATTTTCCTTTGAAGGAGGATAATGAATTACAGATTATCAAAAAGAAAGGAGAAAATTAAGGATACTACCATCATAAATAACTATTTTATTATGACGTTTTGAATTAGACAGAATAATTCTTAAGTGTTGTTGTTAATTAAAATAATATGAAAGCCCAATTTTCTTCCTAGCAGAGCAAATAAACTCTGCCTTTTAATTACGATCCAAAGCAGAGGCAAGAGCAATAACTCATCAATAATATTAATGAATCCCTCCTCTAAGAGAGAAAAAGAATAACCCCTCCTCCAAGAAGTCCTTAACTAATAGCTTGAATAAACCAACTTCAGAATCAGTAACCTCAATCACCTACTACAACTATAATTACTAATTCAACTGCTGCATAAAATTCAAAGTCATAACCCTAAATTAAATAGGTTATGAAGAACTAATAAGCGCAAGTATCCCCTAAATAGGTCAAGAACACCAATAAAAGCTCTGGAATAAAAACTAATTCCAAGGAAAAGAGAGAATCTAGTGGCAGAATGAAGAGCAAGCAAGAAGCAACTAGGAATAAAAAGATTAGAGAGTCGATATGCTTTAGTGACTAAGAGAGGTAGTCTTAGGACCGGTCGTAAATCAGTGAACGACTTGCTCCATAGACTAAGGGAACTTTTAAGATCAAATTCGCTTCCCCCATGTTAATTTATCTTAAAATGATTTTTTCTGTCTATGTAAACCGACCACGAATAACTTCAGATAGAAGATGGACTTTGAAGCATCTAATTTTAATCTATACAAAGTTAGAAGAACTCCCAATTCCTCGTGAGAAATAAATTTAGCCAGTTCAAAACTTTAGTGTGAATTTGTACAATTTATACTGAAATTAACTGTATCTGATGTTAAAGGTTAAAGTCCTCATGATCAGATAGAGAATGGAGTTATAGATAGAAATCAGTCTAGTCTCTATTGCAAGACTATCGAAGCAGATCACATCTTCACCCCTCCCTCTTAAAGGATAAACGACATCCTTATTCTAGACTCTGATTTTAGAGGCGATGTAAATAAGCCACAAATAGTTGAGAAGGACTCTTCACTAGCGTCGTCCAGTTTCACCCCCAGAAAGTACTTGAATCTCGATAGCCCATGGAGAGCCAAGGAGTCATAGTCGAGTTATAAGCTGCAGCAATACCCAGAAGAAGGAGAGAATAATAATCTGTAGAGACTTGACACAATCCCAAAATAGTTCAGCTCTTCTCAAGTGGATTTCAGAAAGCATCAAGCCAAACCTAGTAGGGCTTAAGAAATTAAAGAGGAGCTTAAATTCTAAGCTGCTAAGCAGTTTAAAGAGTACTATGCAGATGATTAGAAAATCCTTATATCGGATGAGAGTAACTCTAAAGAGTCCAAGGAGCCGAACGAGGAAAGTAGAGACACCAATTAAAACGAAGGACCAGTTTTACAAAGCCACAAAGCTAAAGAGAGATAGAAAGTAAAGCCATTTTTGTTGTTGTTGAGTTATATGGAAAGCAAGGAGGAGCTCAACAAGAGATCCTAATGACTGGAGAGAAAACAGACTTGGCACATTAGAAAATAAGATCAAAATATAATTCACACTTTCAATCAGCTTCAAAGTCGAACTCTCCTTTCAAAAAAGTGGATTTATAGAAGAGAAGAAGTTAAAAGTAGAGTCCAGGGAGAAGCGAGTGCTCTTCTATCCTTAATGAAAGTAATCACATTAGAGAGGCATATCCGACAATTTATTTGTAAAGAGCAACAAAAAGTAATTCATCAATAACTATGATAAGATAAAGGAGATTTCTGTAAATATGGATTCACTTCCCGTATAAGATTTATTCCAGATGTAATCTGTGACTTACCCTATTTATGGAAAATTAAACTTGACTATAATTATTGCTAAATTAAATTTTTTAAAGATTAGATAATTGCTCTTTCCTATTTAGGATAATACTTGAGCGAGTTACCCTAGAGCTTAGGGTAAGTATCTAAGCTTGAATTTCTCTCAGCCTCTTAAAATAAGCTTCAGCATCTGCCCTCTTCGCAAATCCATATTGTGTATAAGCAATTATCAAAACCAATTTTTTATAATGTGTTGCACTTGAATGACAATAAAATAAAGGTTTTGGGTGATGAGATAGGCTTATTGAGTGATCTCAAGAATCTCCACCTGCACAGTAACCCACTTGCTTAATTACCTTCATCTCTCCACAAGTTGAGGAAATTGAATGAGTTAGGACTTGATTGGTTCCTCTATCATTTCAGAGATAGGCATATTTCCAAGGTTCAGAAGGAAATAAATTTTTTATCCTAAAAGAATTACTCAATATTGAATATTTCTTCAAATTTATCAAGGATACATTCTATTATATATATTTGTATAAATGTAAATTTCTTATATTTATCTGCCGTATATAAGGCCAATTTATTTCTTATAAGAGTAGTAATTATTTATAAGTTAAGAATATCTTTTCTACAACAAAACTTCTAAGTTTTTGATATACTATTATTGATGGGACCTCGCAAAAGGAATTAAAACGCAAAGCCTAAAGATTCTACTTAATCTGAGAGGCAGAAATATATTGCAGATAGCAAACTTACTCATTACATGGACTACAGCGACACTAACAAGTGCTACACTCAACCCATGCACTAATTCTCTCTGTTCTTAGATCCAGAGTTGTTTGCTAAATCTTAAGATCGAACTACAACAAAAACTCTTTCCCACTAGGTGAGAACTTTAATTAATTTAAGTAAAAGATTCATTTAATTTTTAATGTGTGAGAGCTCAAATATACATGCATGAGAACGGCAGTCATTTGAAAAACAGAGTGTGCGATGAATGCTTTGACTCACATGATCCTAAGAGAACTGACAACTACATAGTCAATTGCACCCTCTGCAATCAAACCACATAAATTAAAGCTAAATTTGATAATTAATTAGTAGACTATGAGTTAATGCTATTCACTATTTAATTGTGAATGTTGGAGTCCATTAGCAGTGCTACATGAGGGAGTTAAGTGGCAACTTGTCCTTGGAAGAAGGTTGGCTTTGTGAGCGTTGCAAGGAGCTAGAGATAGTAAAACCGATAAGCCTAGTTCAATATCAGTGTTGCCTGTGTGTAGATAAGAAAGGCCTCATGTTGAAGCTGAATGGTTACTGGTATCATAAAAGCTGTGTGGCTTGGAATAAATATCTAGACTTTAAGATAGACTACAAGATAGGAAGGGAGATGGATGTGGTTGTCAAAACTATGAAGAGAAACTGCTTCGACATTTCAGCCTCTAAGAACTGCCGCTACTGTGCTTTCAATGGGGGTAGAACTCTCAGATGTGATGAGCAGGGATGCAAAGCCTGGTTTCATGTGAGGTGTGCAAGGACCAAGGGCCTAATAAAAGGCAAGCGGCTGATGTTTGAAAAGATGAAGTACCCAGGTGAGTACTACATCTATTGCCACCTCCATTAAAGGGAGGTGAGTTCTATTCCGATAACTGAAGAAAATCAAAATGTACTCCTGAGTCTATAAAAACATGCTTCCAATAAGAAAAGAGTATAGAAGAGGATTGATAAAAAACAGGCTGCATTTGATAAGTCTATTATGATTCATGATCTCCAGAGTATGAGTCATTCTCAACCTCCCTTGATAGATGACACTCCCTTAAGACAATCTATAATTAAAATTAACGATTGAAAAGTAAATCGTCTTTTAGTATTTATTTCGCTAATTAATTTTTATTTGTTTGAATGTGATCTTAAGAAGATTGATTGGACTGATGCTCCAGATATGGGATCACACGAGGAGCCTGAACTTCAAATATGCATTCCTTAAGAAGTGGTTATAAAGAAACATGAAGAAGTTATTCTAAAGGGACCACCAAAAATATTTAAGATAATCAGAGAGCAGCACAAGCCCCCTACTGACTTTGAAATCCAAGTAGAGTAATTCTATGCTCAGAGAAAGTTAGAAAAGCAAGCCAGGAAGAAAAGATTTCAAAAGGAGCAGCAATAAACCACCGACTTTGTATTCTCAAAACCTGATTTTGAATTAGCTAATGATTTCAATTTAAATTTGAATCCTAAAAAGGAGAACATGCTCAATAATGCATGTGCTAAGCCACAAAATTTTGCAGACTTAATCTAGGAGACAATAAATTAAACTAAGGATGCTTGTGCTAAGGATGATATCCAAAACACAGATGCAACTTATTTCACAGAAGAACTGGTCACTGACAAAAGTGAAGTGCCGCCTTTTCCTGATACTACTAGCACTTACACACCAAGTTTTGACTTCACTGAATCTTTGTCCCTCTCATAGTTCACAGTTTCCAAACCTATTTTCTAGATAAAGAGAAACCCCATCCACTCAAGAAAGCTAAAGTCCTCGAATAAACTTAAGCGTAAGTTGAGCTAGATACTTTCGCAAAGGGAGTTAATGAACTCACAGATCGAGGAAAACCAAAAGATGGAAGAGTAGGAGATAGTCTTTTCACAAAGAGATGGCATTACTGAGGAGAGTTTAAATGAAATTGACCATTAAGAAGATAGAGTCGAGGAGTAATAAGTAATAAATTAAGAGAGTCTTAAACGATAAGAGGCAACAAATATGGACATCGAAGTTGATGAAGAACTATAAAAGTTGATAGATCTAGCTCTCATACAATAATAATCTCACCCATTGGAAGAGCAAGCTATTCAGCAAGTAAATGAGGTAAATAAGGGCAAAATAGAGTATGGTTATGACTAAGAGATGAGGGAAGAATCTGTGTTATAAATTGAAGTCTAAGATTAGCAAAATTTTGAGCAAGAAATTCTTCATTAGGAAGATCATTAGAGCATTTTTGAACCTATCGACAGAGAGAATATAAATAGCCCACAAAATATTTAAGAAGAGCTTATTAATTCAAGAGCATTCTCACAGTGCAATCAAGGTATTAATCAACACACAGAATCAGAAAGAAACCCTAATGATATATAAGATGTGATGGAAGACATAGAAATTGAGAATGAGTAGGCAAAAATTGAATAAATTCAAATTATAGAACTTATTAAGCCAATAAACCAATAAAACAATCCATCAGTAGAGATAACCTTATCGCAAATGATGGAAAACATAGACACTGAAAGTCAGAAACTCAAATAAAAGTAGGAAGAAGAACTGTTCTAAATTGCTCTTGAGGCCGCCGAAAAGATCATCTCAAATAGAGAGATTTAGAAATAGCGAACATCTAAGAAGATAAGGTGCTAGAAATAACTGAGGCAGTCTCCATTCGCTATAAATCCCATTTTGATTGAAGATCATTAACCTCTCTTACCTGGTCATAAGCCAAGGCTATTTGAGGACCCTAACTATATACCCTAATTAGTGAACCCTGACTATTAAAATCCTCCAATTGTGGAAGAAGAATTATAGAAGACCTATATGGAGCTGATCCACATAAATGATCCCTATGTGATTAGAGCCCTTCACTTAGATGAGAGTTAGGACTGGAAAGTTTCTAAACTAACTCTTGATTATATAATCCATCGCAGTAAGGAGGAACACATAGTGGATGTAATAAGGCAGAAAAAGAATAAGAAAACTTTTGTAAATATAACACACTTTGAGAACCAAGAGCAGTCAACTAAAAAGAAAGGAAAGAAACCAAAAGTCCGTCAGATTAAGAAAATCCCAGAAGAGAACTTTTAAAAATACATTGAAGATAAGTGTGCAAAGGTGTAAGTTGAGGATAACATATTTATGAGGTGCTTGTTTTATAATGACAAGGAAGGCTTGGGAAGTACAAACAATATTATATTTTGACAAGAAATTATATCTATTTTACTTTTATAATATATTAAATCTATCAGATCACAGCTTCTTTTTGAATTGGCTTATTGAATAATAGAATAATAATTTAATGAAAGAATATTTTTAGCCATCGTAATATATCAGCGGAATTGAGAAAATAGGTTCGTTATAACGCCAAAGAGAAACTTAAAAGAAGACTCTAAGATAAATGACTCTAATATTAGTAGCATCCTTCTTATCATACTCATTTGCAAAATTCCATTTCGAGAAGCTACGGAGACATAGATTTATAATCATCATAAAATGTGGGCTTCTTTAAATAATTCAAGTGCTAGATTTAACCTCTTATAGATTAAATCAGCTCATATAAGTAATAAGTAAATAAGGAATTTTAGAAGATGATTCCTTTAATAAATAATTCTACTTCTTTTTCAGAACTTAGGTTTTAAACCTTGGATCCATGAATTATCATTAGCAAATTTAAGATCAAGACTATTACACACGAACAGCATCAAAAGACTCCTAAAATAAAAATCTACCCTATATGCCATCTAATAGGTTAAACTAATAGAGCCGACTTGACTCTTCTTTGAATAATCTCTAGCCTCCTTCTGAGGAAGAATATCTCAGAGCTCTATAAAAGATGTAGAGGGAGAAGGATCAAGAGAAGTTAAGGATCATAAATGCAAGAGTCAGACAGAGACTTCATACACAGATCAAGGGGATTATTAACAGCAGAGAAACCTCAATGAGAGACAAGATTCAACAAGAAAATATAATTACTTATTTTAAAGTTTTCAAAGATTCTGCCTACATAGAATTTGGTATCATTGAGGAAAGATTCTGAGAGCGCCTATCGACTATGAGAAAATTCGCAATAAGCCATTCAAATTCACGAGAGAAAGCTAAACTTAAGAAGACCTCTGTAGTAACTTAAGGAGGAATAGATCAAGTGAACATAATCATATTTTAAATTATATTTACCTTGAAACTTATTGCTTAATAATTAAATGGCAGAAGTGATTGACCAATAACTACTACAATTTTATATTTAACGAGTTCTCTGTGTATTTCTAAGACTAGGTATGAAGGTAAAACTAGCCTTTCAAGAAGCAGCAGTTCAATGACAGTTTTGACAAGCAGTAGAAGCCTCAAACGAATTCAAGAAACTAGATCAGCTCTCGATAGTTCAAAATTTACAATACTATTGATAATTCAGGCCAAGCAAAGAGCCAACTTCAAAACTACAAGTCAAAGCTAGATTCCTTCATCTATCCTGAGAGAGATAACTCTTAGAGCTCGTAAAATATCCAAAGGTTCAAAGAGCCGCCTATTACAAAAGAGTAGTAGATTAATTAAAGACTTAATATGAAATTTGAAAATGAATACTTTTAGAAAGAGAGCAGGCTTAATTTGCTAAAGTAAAGCTTAGCTTCAATTAAAGCCAAAGATTTTTAGAATAGAAATTCAAACCTTTCTATAATAGATAACTCAAGATAGTGCATTTCTTAGATTTTGAAGAAAGGTGACTTGAAGTCTTAAATCTTCAGCTCTATTGCTTTTGGACAAGGAGAATATTTTTTACTTTCTCTTTAAAATAAATTGTTGATTGAATCGAAGCCTGAGCTTTCTTCACTTGAACGATTAGAGCGATTCAAGAGAAAGAACTAAGACATCTATTAGTTGAAAGCCAAGCAGCAGATAATTATTTTTCATAATATCATTTATATCTATAATAATTTTGAGATGATGCAATAGTTTAGAGAGGAAAGCTTGAAAGATTTCGAAGATATCGTACTAACCCAAGGACTCAACTCGGAATCTGATCCTGAAGGAGAATCTGATGATGAGTTGAATGA
Source organism: Tetmemena sp. SeJ-2015 (assembly GCA_027382625.1). NCBI lineage: Eukaryota > Ciliophora > Spirotrichea > Sporadotrichida > Oxytrichidae > Tetmemena > Tetmemena sp. SeJ-2015. The sequence continues at coordinate 71,910 of JAJKFJ010022752.1, read as the reverse complement.
AAGATAGCTTTAAACAGATTCCTAAGAGAGGGAACATTTAGGCCATTCAACTATAAAAGATAGGATTTCAATTAACATCATGGACTCCAATCATTTAAAAACCTATTTATTACTTAATCTGCTTCAGAAGAAGAATTAATTTAAAAGTAGCCAAACTTATAGGTTCTTTAAACCTATAAAAACAAAGGTGATCAAGAGTAATAGTAAAAGCTTCTAATTTATCCTTCAAATAGAAGCTATGGCAAAAATTCAATTAGAGAAAACTAAATCTATGAAGCATAAAATTATTCTAGCATGTAAATTAATAGACGATAGCAGCATAATACTATCCCTAAAATGTAGAGTCATCATGTCATTAATGAACATGCTTTGTTCAATATTATGAAAGTTAAATAAATTTCTCTAAAAAATGGTTGATATTAGATTAGCAGAATTAAGTATTCCGCTAGGTATATATATATAATAGGCTTTTATAGCACCCACTAAAACACGCTAGCTACGTGTTAACCCATCAAGAATGATTGTAATAAAATTAGCCAAACCAATCATTATTATGTATAATTCAAATTATATTTTTTTCTTCGAAATAACTCCCCTCTAAACTCTAGATAACTTCTTATACAAACTAATGGACAGTTTAGCTTAGATTAATTAGACTACTTGAAGAAGATAGAAGATCAAGTGAATAGAGATACAGCCGGAGATTACCAATAGAATAGCTACATCCTTTAATATCCTGCGCTTTTATAGAATGAAGCATATAGTTTAACCCACATACCTTAGATTACAGTAAATTAAAACGTCCCACTCGCCGATCTAGACATAAAAGAAGAGTTTGATATAGATTATAAGAAGAAGCATAAATCTATTCTAAAGTAGAAAACGAAGAGCTTAAATATGACTCAGAGGATTCAGGAATAATCTAGAAGCTAAATTCTCTGAGCTTTGAAAATATTCAGCAAATCAATATTTAGTAAAATGTCGCAACGTAGAGGGAGAGTAGCGAGAGAAGATAGGACAAATTATAAAGCCCATAAAACACACAAAGCAGTCTGTAATTCAGTGAGAATTACAATAACCCTGATGATGCACCAGGAGTTCTTTATCAAATTTACCATTTATAAATTTTAATTTCTTTAAATTGCCCTGAATGATAAAGTGCCTTGTGAAGAATAAGAGATAAACTTACATCCCGAACAAATGGTCAATTAAAAGACTGTGTATTTCGATGCTGATGATCTTCTCTCCGACGGTCTTCTGAATTAAAGTTTGAAAAACTTTCAACCAAGTCACTCTGCCTAAAAAGACTCAGGTATTTACAAATTCAGGCAGGCAAAGCTTTAAAAAGATGCAAACTCACTTAGATAGGAATAAACTTTACCCTCCAAATCAAAATACAGCAGTAACAGGCTATCTAAATAAGAAGAGAGGATAGTGGCTTTTGAATTTGATAAAGAAATTCAGGGCAAGTAAATATTTAGGGCTTAGAAAACTAGTCCGATGCCCGCAAAAGATAAGTTTGAAGATGAAAGTGATATTATTGAAACTGAGTTTGAAATTTATAAAGAGAATTTATGATGATACTTATATAATTGATTCTATAATTTCATTTAAAAATAAACATGGAATAATAGCCTTCTTTAACTTAACCTTCTGAATCTCATGATTCTGATAATGAGTCTAGCATTCAATTAAATTCTGAAAACGTTTAGCCAGTAGAAGAATAAAATAACGAGAAAGGGTCACCTTAATAAGGCTTTGAATTAAATTTAGAAGAGTTGGAGGAGTGTATAGATTAACTTTACTCGAAGTTTACGAAAGTTGTAACCAGTTAACACAGAGAACTCTCAAATGTAAGTCTACACGTATAATGAGTTTAATATTTAGGCATCTACTGAGACGCAACAACTAACTAAAGCTTTTGAAGAGGAGGTACTTGGGCTTAGAGAATCTTCGATTTCTAACATGAATAAGCTCACACTCATTAAGTATCAGTTCCATCAAATGAAGTAAAATCTATCCTCAGTCGATCAACTCTACGAGAAAACGTAAGACTAATTACTAGAATTAAGCATTTTTAGAAACTAAATTAAGAAATTGCTAGTAGCCGTGCTTAAGCATGAGGAGCAAGAGGCTAAAGTTAAGCATCAAAATAAAGGCTAAAAGTCATGATTTTTACAATGTTTGCCTAAATTATTGTTGCTCATCATCATATCTATTTTGAAATTAAAGAAGATATCAAGATAAATATAAAAATGCTCTTAAAAAGGATATCAAGGAATCTTGAAGTAAATCAATTGACTTTGCTCTAGCTCTCAGCTCAAAGATTCTCTGCTTTTGTGTCAAAGGATGGAGTAACTATAGAAACGAATGAGTTAGAGAGTTTGCTGAGGGAGGAAAAGGAGAGACTTGTGATATTCAATGCAACTATCACCAGAAGAGATTATGACCCCAGACTTGATCATATTAAGGAGAGAATCCCATCCTCAATCTTCTTTGATCTTTAATTGTATGCTTAGATTATTTGAAATTTGATCTGAAAGGAATGTGCGAGTAGAATACTGATGCTTCATATATGATGCCTTCAGAGGAGTACTTCATAAGCAAGATGCAATAAATGGATGTGAGGAAAAGCGACTTAGTGGTTGTCTATGATAAATACAGAATGATTAGTGCGCCCAGAGCGTTTTGGATGCTGAAAACATTCGGAATTTAAGATACGTACATCCTGAATGGAACATTTGCTAAATGGCTCAAAGAGGGAAGACCCATTGAGAGTGGAGATAATCAAGAAGCATTTAAAAAGCAGCATAATAAGCCTGCAAAAACTGATGACTTCTTGTACAAAAAGAATGCAAGCAAAATCCGCAAATTTAACAAAAATTATCTTAATAGTGGTTAAATAAATTTGAGGAGATTGAAAATATAGTTTCAAATAACTAGCAACTGTAAAATGAGAGTGATCAATTCCCGCTTTTGGATGCACGAGTTCACAAATACTATCTGCGGTGGCATATCCCTACATCTAGAAGCCTCTCTTTAACTGATGTGCTTGACTCAGATTATTGCTACAAGAAGCCCGAAGAGTTGAAGAGAGTTGTTACCTTTTGATTTTGATTAAATTTCTTTAGTTTTTCTAGATAAGATATTTTTATACTAAAGAGAGGTACAGATTTAGCGGAGGAAAGCAAGAACTTAACATTTAATTCTTTAAGATCAGAGATTATAAGTCACTTTCAACACATTTCTTTTCTTGAGAGGCTTTGAGGAACAAGATCATCAAATATTACTTTTTAAAATTGAAAATAAGTTTTGGATTCCCTTCCCTCTCAACAAACTCTAACGCTTTCTTCACCTTAGAGTACTGCTAGAATTAATTAGATTGTGGAGTTAAATCTAAGGTTAGCTAATTTGAAAGATCTCAATGAAGGAATCTTTGTCCAAAACTTATTCATCAGATCGATAGATGTTAGAAATAACAGACTAACTAAACTTCCAGATTCAATTTTGAAGAATAGGATACAATATTATCTCTTCGCTTTTCAATTCGAAGTCTAAACTAGCAGTCTTGCACTTAATAAAAATGTATTTGACGTTAGATTAAGTTCAGAAGGATGACACTGGAAAGATAATTATTCAAGAGCTCTAAAAGTTTCTATAGCATTATGAAAGATCATCAACCGATAACTCCTCTTAGGTTTCTTTCGTTCACTACTTCATGTACTTCCACAAGCTTTAGAAGACTAGTGAGATTTTAGATGTGATGTTCTTCAAGCGAAGAACTATTTTTCATATGCTGGCTCTAAATGGCTCTGTCCATCTTTTCATGGAATTGCAAGACTTATTAGAAAGTGTTTGCAAAACAGATTTAAATCAAGCTGACGAGGAAGAATCTTCGTCTTTACAACTCGCTATAAAGAATAAACGCAAGGATATGATAAAGCATTTGCTCTCTGTAGCATCTGTAAATGTTAATCGAGGAAGCCAAAGGTATGGCTATCCTTTGCATTTACTAATTCAAACTCACAATTTCAAACTCGCTTTGAAACTCATCATCTCTGACAAGGGAGAATACTGCAAGTATGTTGATGTAAATGTCAAAAATGATGAGGGCAATAACGCCATGCACATACTATTCATGAACTTCTCAGTCAATCCTTAATAGGCTAAGAAAGTAGCTGCCTAGCTCATAAAAAGAGGAATCAAGATTTAATTTAAATATCTTAGTTATGAATCAGTCTCAATTCCCTGAATAAGTGTGAGCTTTAAAAATCATACAATTTAAAATTTTAGTCTATAAAAATAAAGTTATAAAACTCTAGCGGTAATTTCAACTTAAAATTTGAAATGAGTGAAATAATTTGAATTTGCTGTTTATTCAATCAATTTTTGAGCCTATTTTAATGGAAGACTATATCAGTTTGAAGGAGAGGTCCCACACAAACTCATAATTTGTGCAAATCACTATCAACTTGCAGTTCTGCAATTTGAAAGCCCAGTTGTAAGCAAACCTTTAGATATAAATAATTTCTAAAGGCTGAAGTATCAAGGTACTCAGCTTGATCAAAGAGGAGTATTTGAAGCTGTTGAGGATTTGAGCGCATTTTGTAAGAAAATCTGGAGAGAGTTGCTGCACCTCATTTTCAAGTCAGATAGCAAAGAACAGATCCAGAAAAATGCAATTCTTCAGCTAGAAAGTTTCAATTAAATTTAGATCATTCAAGAATCAAAGGTAAGTCAAGCATTCATAGCTTCCTCCTCTTTTTATAAAATTGCTAATTTGCTAAGTATAGATTTTGAGATCGATTTTTGAAGTGCACATCTCACTCTTTCGCTATTTGTTCTGTTCCTCGAAACTCAGTGAAATTTAAATCCATATCTTCATTTATTTTAAAATTGACAAGAAGAAGAGCATGAGAAAGATTTCTTCTCTTCTTAGAAATCTCTAGTAATTAATTTACTTCAAGTAAATTTAATTAATATGCAATATTTGTAATCGATGGAGATTTTGAGCATGTTTGATGATTGCTATGTCTAAATTCAACCAGAAGAGGAAAAGTTGGAATTCCTTTAATTTATCAATCATTTACTTCTAATAGATTTATGGAACTGCTTTCTTAAAATCTGAACGACTCGCAAGCCACTCTCCTTTCTCAGATGTCTTAGGCGATGGGTAATAATCCCTATGATGACTTCAAAAAGTCAAAGTATAAGAGAAGATAAATGCAATCAAGCAAAGTTACGAAGCTCACTCCCTTCTAGGAATGGTACTTCTCGTGCATCATCATTCCTTATGCCTATCTTATGCCCGAGGACATACTCAAACTCACAGCAAAAGTTGACATGGATGAGGTTAAAGCCAATTGTAAAAGATATATTATTTTAGGAGATCACTATTTGTACTATGTAAATGACTTCATAAACTCTTACATCAAATGCCAGCAAGACTTTTCGAAGAGAAAGAGATAGAGATCACTAAGCAAAATGGAGAACAGCTGCTAAGAGTAGGCTGAGTTTGTCGCTAAAAACAGCAAGAGAAGACTCCAGCTTGTACTTTAATTATGATGATTTTTTGTGCCTGGTTATGATCTAAACGCAGTTAAGGAAACAGCCGAAAGTACCAAGACTCACTAGGAATAAAGTTTCTAAAAGTAGACAGTGCTAGGCAATAAGAATACTCAGTTCAAGTTCACTGAGCAAAATCTTCAAAGGTTTGATGAGTCTAACCAAAAATCAGCAAGAGGAGTCTAAATTCTAGATAGTTATAGCAGATTTTCAGATCAGATTAGATTTCTAGTTTCTGCATTTTCTCAGTTTACTGGCGCTCAAATGAGCAATAGGAGGTTAAAACTATTAGCTAAGGCACTCCACTTTACACAAACTAGATGAAATAGACTAAGCAAAGTGATCTGCAAAGTCAGCAGTCATTCTAGCTTTCTCAACTACTAAACCAAAGTTAGAATACCATCGAAGACTGTAAGAGTTCAAACTATCGACAGGGTAATCCTTTTTCCCAACAATCACAACTACTCACTGCTAAGTTCTCTCAAATCTCTATTCTAGACCGCTAGTTCAACACTTAATCTACATTATTTTAGATCTTAAAATAATAATTCCCCAGAGTGTAGAACAAGAAAGCCTTTCATCGCCATGGAATGGGCTTCTCAGCTAGCTTTTCCACTTATGCTCCAAAAACCTCACAGTTTATGTAGAAGCAGCCTTCTCAAAGCTCCTTTCTTTTGAATAAAATATAGAAGTCCAACTCAATTCTCTAAAAGAGTGAGACTCTCTCTGCATATTCAGCAAGCTAATCGAAATTTTATATGATAAAATGTTTTTAAATAGCTAATAAAGCGGCTTTCAAGGTGGCTATGAAACTCTGAGCTCATGCAACGAGTCTCCGGACCCTTCTTTGCTCGTTCTCTAATAGCACAGCTCAACTAACTTCTCAAGCTCCTGCTCCTATGATGAAACCCTAGACTCCTCAAATAACTTTGACTCTATCTAGCAGTTTGAGGTGGCAGAAGTTGAAGCAGAAGAGTTGATGTGCTGAACAAACATTTGCTCCTTTTGAATTAACAGCCTATCTTAAATCTCGATCATAATAAATAAGCACTGAATTGAAACTGATTTTAACAAAAAGTTGAATTTGAGGAGACCATAAAATTTGTGCATTTTACACTTTGAAAATATAGCATAGAAATTTGGATTGGAATAAATTATTTTGACCTTGATATCAAATTTTTCTCTCTCTCCCTCACAATGATGATGAGAATAATTAGTTCATCTTTAAATCGAGTAATGATTTAATTATAATTAATAAATAGGGTGAGTCAGACATCTTAAGCTCTAAAATAAAACCAACTCAAAAGATTTTGCTTAGCAATAAACAAAGCACATCCGCTAATCTAACAACAATCTCTACATCTTAAGACCTAATAAAGACTAGTCCGTGAGAATAAGAAATGATACAGTTTATATTGATGGTGAACAAGCAGGGACAAACTCGTCTGTCCAAGTATTACAGCTGCTTTTCAGTATAAGAAAGAATCACTTTAGAAGGTGAGCTCATCAGAAAATGCCTCTCACGTTCAGAAAACTAATGCTCCTTCCTCGAGCACCGACAATACAAGATCATCTATAGACTTAAAAATTGACCCATTCGACTTCTTAACTTTATATTATAGAAGATACGCATCGCTCTACTTCATCATAGCAATAGACATAGATGACGACATCAATGAGTTAGGTTTCTTGGAGTTCATACACAACTTGGTTGAAACTCTGGACAAATATTTCGAGAACGTTTGCGAGCTAGATATCATGTTTAACATCGAGAAGGCGCACTTCATAATGGACGAGATGGTGATGAATGGGTACATCTTAGAGACGAATAAAGCGAATATCTTAAATCCAGTGGTGGCAGTGGTTAAATCAGCAGGCATCTGAATAAAGAGAGGACCTCCTCAATATGAGTCAGTTAGTGTAGATAAAGTTAATATAGTTGATCGGCCTTCGAGCACGAAGTCATGTATATGTTGTTAATTTAACTTCCCCTCAGTAATTTATTTAAGAACAACTATCTTTTCTTTCTCTAATCTCGATTATTAATTTTAAACCTTGAGAAGGCATTTACAATTATCTTAGAAATTATCAAGTGTTGCTACCACCCACCACCAATAACTATCGTAATTTATTAAAGTGTTGTGAAGAATATAGACTCTTGTTAATTAAACTAATTATAAAGTTAATATTATAATCAGTCAAATGAAATCGAGTACAAACAATAATCTCCTTGAACAGCAGCAGCTGCTACTGGGTCCCTCCTCGAAGCATCAATAAATGCAGATGCAGCTAAACTAACACCACATGGAGCTCATGGTCTAGAAACCAAATCACTCGAAGCTACTCAAGTCTTTCGATAGTGTAGGCTCGGTGGGCAATAAATCTGGAGGCCACAAGCGCTATAAATCTTCAGGCAACTCTTCCAACCTTAGCTCCTTCTCAAATTAAAAATATGCTTCATATGCTAAGGGGTTATTATTTTTTAATAAGAAATGAAAGTAAGGAATAGTTCAAAACTATAATGAAGAACTCAGAATAATTGGCATTAAGTTTTTCTAGTCATAAAGAAACTCTAAATGCTTTAAAGTCATCTTCAAGTTACTAAATTCTTTGTAGAAAAAAACTTCGATGCGGCTGCTATATACGCAACTAGCGACAATCGAATGGGAGACCAGTTGTATAATAATACTTATTTCAACTACCCACGCTATGGCAAGGCAGAGGAGCGGTAAGTCACGTCACTCATTTTATAAAGATCTCTATTTAATGCCAAGTATGGAGATATCTCAAACCAATAAAGAGAAGCTAATTTATTCATAGTCAGAAGAGCGTTGGTAATCATCAGCAGACCCTCAACTAGCAAATATCCAATATAATCGGGAGCGGAAATTCGGGAGGCATGCAGCCAAGTTTCGATAATTAATTGTTAGATCCGATCTTCTAGACGCATGACAACAGAGGGGATAAAAATCTAAAGAAGAAAGGTTACTTGGAGTAAGTATTGAACCATCGCCTAAGAAATCTTGGATTTAGAGCTTAGAATAAAATTTTAAATTGGCTTTTCATTATGGCTGCAATCCTTATTGGATTAATATTTATTAAAAAAGCAAGCCAATAGATCTCAATAGCTTTTGAAGTGTTATAAATTAATCTAACTGTTGCATTAGATAATTCATTCTTTCAAATTAAGAAATGTCAAATATTATTGATAATTTATTCATGACTCATGACGATCACTCTAAGACAAGTAGCGGGAACTCTGGTCCTAATAAGAAGGGCTCACTCGGGCAAACCAATCAACACTCAAGTGGAGATGGCACTCTCACAGGTACCGTCTTCCAACCCTTCAATCAACAGTAGTTCCAATAATTCAACTCTGCCAAGATGGGAGCTGGAGAAAGGTAAGAAAGCTTGAAATCTTTGTTCTTTGACACTCAGATTCCCTTTGGGTTTTTAATTTCGAATTTTCTATTCTGAGGCATTGGATTAATTATTCATATAAATTTTGCTATGGATGATTAAATTTACTGAGATTTTTACTATAGCTAAATGAACCAGTAACTTATGCAAAGCTTTCTAGATAGGAGGTCTATCTTGAGCTTGAAAAAGCGCCAACCTACCTCTGGTAACGGCAGCTCAATGTAGACTGGCAACATCACTGCGAGTGGTCTGGCTAAATCCATCACCATGCCTAACTCCCCCAAAAGAAAAGGCGGAAAAACTGTTAAGCAAATTAAGCACAGTGACAAGAGTAATGGATCGTTTGGAGGGGCAGAGATAACTACAATTGAAGAGCTGAGGCCTGAGATCAATTTATGTCTAACTATTTTGTATATTCAATGTTGCTGCTCTCTTGAGTGAGAAACTGTAGGCTTACCAACTTTAGCAGCAATAGTAACAGCTATAGCAACTTCTTCTTTTAATTATATTAGTGTATGTGGATCAATTAACTTAATCCAAGTATAATAAGTTAGGCAATTTAAAATCACCAGATTTCGCTCCCTTCTGCAAACCCAAAACACAAGATCGTACTTCCTAAGGGCATCATAAATTTCACGAGTTCCTAATCTAGGCCTCACAGCAGTAACGGTTCCAAGTCAGCAGAGAGAACTAACAGGCGGTAGGGTCAGTCTCATGAACCTAGAGAGGAGAGTCTGAGAAGGAAGAAGAAAGTTATGCAAATAATCAGGAAAAACTTCGAGGGTGAGGGTGGAAACGCAGGCCAGCAACTTGCGCAACAGATTATAAACCAGACAAACTAAATTCAAATAGAACTTCCCAGAGACTTCCAGCCCATGATTCAGCACTAGCAGCAATAAGTAGTAGGTGGTAACATTTAATCAATTGAGTAGTGTAACTTAAAACACAACTATTCCTTAATGTTTTGAGAGATAGATTGTGAGCTAGAAGGAGATGTCTTACATGCTAAAAACTAAGATAATGAAAGCGCAGGAGAGAGATATGAGCAAAGAGGTGCCTTAGATAATGGGCATGGACCATAAAAGCAAGATAATGATTCACAAGCGCATCACTAAAACTTTCGTGAAAAATACTCCAGAGCAGTCACAGGAGAAGATTAAGCTTCACTAATATCATAACCCCCAGCAACCTATACGCTAGAGAGATAAGATTCCTCAACCACTAACTAGAGGAGAATCTCCACTCATGCATGATCTCAACTCTTATATGATGCTCAAGGACCATGATGTTGTTCCTAGCTTGGGAGGAAACTATATTTCGTAAAAGACTTCACTTTAAATCGGCCTGAATCCACCAGCAAGCGAGGACCTCTTCGCAAAGCTTTAAAAGTTCTAAAAGCAATAGCAGCAGTAACAAAACTATTACAATTTTATATCTCTATTTTATGGGATAAATATAATTTCGCCGTATTAATTTAAGCCTTTTAATTATTATAAATTTGAACTAATCGCTGAATGTGAGTAAGAGTCGTGAGAGGCCAGTAGCCAGAATGGGCAAGAATTAAAATCAAATGCTCATAAATTTGCAGAACTTCAATCTGAAATAGTAAAAAATAGCGAAGCCAGCCAGTCAGCAAAGGTCAAGGAGACCAAGTTTTTCTCAATAATAAGATTAATGAAGCACCTTTTCAAATTAAATTTAAATTGTTTAATTGTGGATAGTAGATTAAATTTTCCCGTTGAAACTTGTAGGTATATTAAACCCTTGCATAATAAATCTAGTTTATCTTACGAATTAAAAATATATAAGCTTCTAATATGTTTTTATATTTTTAAATTGTTGTGAGCTCGATATAATTAATTATCATTGCTATATATTGTCAGCTTATAATTTTCCATCATAATCTTTTAAATGCTTCTCTCAGAGTACTTACTTTTATTTTGTAATTAGATTTTGAATAAGTGTGAGCTTAGTCCGTTGCATTTAGCTATCTTAGGAAACCAAATTGAGGCAGTTTAATTTGCACTAGACCATAATGAGTTGATGAGAAATACGAGTTTCTTCCATTCCATAATTCCAAATTCCAATTAGGAGGTGTTGAATCAAATTAGTCCTGTCAACTCAATTACACTTCCGCATGTCTCCTTACCTAAACCTCAAACATTTCGTGCCTTTATATTCATATATTTATAAAGAAGATTACTGGTTCGTTGGCAAGTGGTTACCTCTATCAGAAGTAGATACCGAGTTTTAGTAGACAGGAATTTGACTTCAATCGGAAGGGAGGGAAGTTTGGACAGAACTCTCTCCAACTTGCCATAGTCTAAAACAACCTCAGAATGATAACCACCATTATCAGCAGCAATGAAGACATCAATCATCTCCACATAGATGATGAAGGGAGGATGGCAAGAGACATTTGCCCATATAACTCTCCCTACTACAAACTCATTCTCTAATTTGAGAAAAGGCAACTTCTCAAGAGTTTTTAAAAGCAGGAGCATCTCAATGACTAAACTTAGCTCGATGCTGAAGGCGCCTAAATGCTCTAGAATCGAGCTGTACACATCCAAGTTTAAATTTTACTTCATTTTTAGCTCTGTATTTAAAAAGGTCAAGAGATTCAGCAGTATCATTACAACTTGAGAACTTAAAAATAGCCCAAGAGCTTCCAAAGAAGAGGTCTCATGCACCAAAAGAGCACACCGCATTTCCAAGGCTTCACTTAGCATAAAACAGCAGGTTAGAGGGATATGGGAATGAGAAATCAAAGTGTTGGAGCTTTACTCAGATAGAACAGAACTGAAAAAGATATAGAAGTCCCAAATTAGAGAGCAAGGTTGATGTCTAAGATCAACTTATAGTTTTACACTCATAAGTAAAATTTTGTATTAAACTTCGAAGAAAACTTTTTGAGTGCGAGAGAGGAAAAGAATGTTCAGAATTAATACTAGATCATCTACAAAGACTTGGAACCTTTGCGCAAATCCCAGAACAAGGCTTCTAGTAAATAAATCAACATCTATTCAATATAAATATACGCATACTTAATGTAATTCTTAAATGTTTTATCTATTAAACTCTTCCCTAGAGATCACTTTACTCTGGCATGAATGAGAGCGATTAAAATGAGGAGAGTTCTGAAGATGATCATCTTGATGAGATTTCTAATCAAGATTTTTAAACTCAATAAAAGCATCGTCCTTCAACTTCACATCAATAAAATAAGCTGAAGAGAAGTATACTTAATCATAATTAAGGAAGCTTACAAAGTAAGCAGCAAAAATATTTCACTAATCTCAGAAACTCTGAAATGATAAAGGAAGAGGGAGAAGTTCAAAATTAGACTTTTGAAAAGACCTAAATCAATAATTTGAAGAATTTGAGCTCCCCGAAGAAATTCAAGGAAGATAAGATAGATGAATAAAGTAGAGAATTTTCTAAGATTGGTGCTTCTATTAAGAAGAGCCAAATCAAACTCTTTCAGCATAATAAGATAACCTCCCTTGGAAATTAAATCAACATTTAGCTTAGAGGTCTTATAAAATTTAACTTTCCTTTGATTTAGGGACAATCTCCTCTCCGGATGATTCAATACTTTCACCTAATTTGTCCACTTTTAAAAGTCTTTCAAAACTCTCTTAGTTGCAAAATCCAGCAGGTCATAGCAAAGAGATGAGCTTAAACCAGCATTTAATATTCCAAACAGCGGACATAAAGCGTCTTTCTCCAACTCATTAATCTGAAGTCTTTGATTTAGAGTTTCCTAATAAGATTAGCTAAACAGCTTTGTAAAGTTATCAAGGGCAGAATTAAAGAGCTAAAACTAGAAGTCCTCTTTCTTAAATAAAGGATGAAGGCATTGACACGCCTTCTGATATAAATAAGCGAGAGACAATCTTTATAAACTAACTGAGGGAGGAAGACTTTTTAAATACGAGCCATAGATAGTTATTTAAAGCTAGACAAAGCATGATGAATAGTGGCTCCTTCGCTCCAAGAATAGAAGACTATCAAGTTCTTCTCCTTCAGCAAATATGAATATAAGATATGGATATTTATGCTTTTAATTTATGCAAAAGTCATCCTCATTTTTCCAGGGATAGTAAGAAGAATTCTTGCAGGCGAGATAAGGGAGCAGCGATGAGTAGCATACAACAAGTGAAGATGAGAAATAAATTTTGATGAGAGCTAAGAAATAGGATAGCAACAGTAGATAATCTCTGGTTCAAAATTATGAGTTAAGAGAGGAGAAAGAATAAAGTGGTGATGCTAAGATTTAATAGCACGATAATCTTATTGATCTATGATTTTAATCTCATAAGGACTAAATCAATCAGCTAGAATGACGAAGATGCTGCGAACATATCAGATGAAGATGATGGCATGTCAAGTGCTTAGAAATAACAGGATGCTAAAACTATGATCAAGATTTTAAGCATAAACTAAACAGTAACTGGTTAGATAGATCACGAGGATGATCATAGTGGATTCAAACAATAAGCTTTAGGATATGAATTAGTTTTAATTCTATTTTTATTGAGCTTATGTTAAGAAAATAATAGAAGAAGTAAGAAGATGCAGACTGATAAAATAACAAGCAGAGGAAATTCTAAATTCTAAAATCCATGCATCAAAATCTCTTTCCAGGAATCCTCAAATTGCTGCAAATGCAAAGCCATTTAGCTCTTAAAGTCGTCTTAGCTCCCAACTTAATAATCCTCATTTGCAAAGTTAGTAGGTTAAAGAGTCTGGTAATGAAAACAGCAAAAAGGAAATTGCAAATCACTCTAGTAATCATTCTAATCAGGAAGAAAATATACAAGAACAGGGTGATGCAAATATAGATTAGAGTTCGATGTTTATCGCTGCAGATGACTGTGGGAGCATACCAGCTGCACCAATGGAGGAGCAGTTCAGTCCAAAGATAACTTCGGCTCAGAAAGAATTTAACACCTTCAAGTCTAAATTGACGATGGAAATTAATAAGAGCAACAATCCAGTTCAAAAGTCTAGAATGGGTCTCACTATTTAGGCTTCGAGTTCAGACGGAGATGCTCAGTAAATTGAGTTCCCTGTTTTGGTAGTAGCGATTATAAAGAAAGATTAAAGAGTAAAACGGCTTTTGAGTGAGAATTTCAGCAATCTAAATTTGATTTAGAACAAGCAGGAGGTTATATAACTTCTAGATGCCATATTTCTAGTGTGCTAAGCATTTGCAACACAAGATGTTCTAGAGATGATATTTTTTAATTAAATAGATGACTTCTCATTTCATCTAGGCTGAAGAGAAATTTCAAGAAAGCAGTTAAATGATGAGCTAGAAGAGATAACTAAGTAAATAGGTCTTCAATTTTGCACTTTTTGAATTGATAAATGCGCACCAAATCAAAATCTATGATTAAAAGAAGTCTCTCTAGCATTAGATTGTACTCCTAGATAGATAAAAGCTTTTCATTAAAATAAGTTGTCTACTTATAAACATTATACTTTTGAGTGAGAAGGATGAGTATGCAAATAAGAAACTGAATATCAAAAAGGTTAAATCAATTATCAAATCTCCAAGTGTGTAATCGCTTTACAAATCACCGAATCATAAGTTCAGTTTGCTAGATAAAGATCTCAAATCAATTATTTCATAAATTTAAATCAATCTTCAAAAATTTGTGAGATATAAAATAATCATTGTAATAGAGTTAAATAATCTTTATAATTTAAATTACATTTATCTCATTTTATAATGATGAATTAATTATATTCTTAAAAATAAAGTAAGTCTTTGATCATATAAAAGAGCACTAATTTTTCTTAAAACTTCACTAATTTATTTGACTCAATCTATAATGAATAGTTTCCTCATGAAAGCCCAGTGAGAAAACTTAGAATGAAAGATTATAACTCAAATACGAATACGATTGTATCATAAATGATTTCACCCTCTGATAAGCACTACTCAGATATCTATAATTCCGTTGTTGCGAGTCTTTAATTTTTTTCTTATTTAATACACAAGTCTTTTGATAAATAGGAGAATGCCAAATACAAATGAATAATCGAACAGTATCCAGTCTAATTAAAAGCAGCAATTCATTTCCATCAATTAACACTCTAAAAGCAATAACTCACTCTTGAATATAAATGCTTTCACTCTTCACCACCCTCAGTTTAGCACTTCCATACAATCATCATCCAGATAGCTTATCACATCCCATAGCAAACTGAATCTAAGTAAGCAGCCCCCTTAGACTCAAACTAATCAGTTTCTCTCAGCCAGGGAGCATTTCAAATTTTCAACAGAGATTGAAAGACTCTCACTTGAGTATATAATCATATCATCATATCATCATAGTTTATAATAGTGATATAAACATTTTGAGGATACGCTAATTAGTGAAGTTATGCCAGAGATTACGCCCTAAGGAGCTAAATCTATAGTTAGTAGGTTCAACTCAAGAATCATAATTTGAATTCATAATTTATGCATTTGAATCATAGAGCAATAATAAATCCCACAGCAGATTAGTCCAAAGAAGAGAGCAGCAGCTATCGGCTAGAGTTTAGAGCAATTAAACTACCCAGATATAAAAAGAGCAAGGCAGATATGCACTATAGAATACTATTCTCGAGGAATTTGGAAAGCCGCTTCTTGATGAAGATGAATTAGAGGAAGAAATTAGGAAGCCTAATAAACTTGAATCTTAAGAAATTTAAATCCCTTAAAAGAACTCTGACTCTTAATAAAATGTGAGTAAATTTATATCATCTTTATTTTCAGTTTATATTTGAGATTTGAAAGATCACAGTAGAAAGTACAGCAGCAATCAAAGGAGTAAGATTTGCTACTTGCAAAAGTATAACAGAGGCAAGATCAATTGAAGGACAAAATTTTTAACAAGACGCATAATATTCAGAGCACTATCCATAAGTACAATCTTTCCAAGCACCTAAACGATATAGCTCTAATAAAAGCTAATATTGATGTAACTCCCACCTCTAGAAATATGAAGGGAAACTCCATGATGTTTGGTTAATTGATGCAGTAGAGGTAGTCAGAATACGAAACTCCCCTCAGTCAAGCCAAAGCTGCAATAAGTATCAGCTCTGCAGCGTGTCTCAAAATAATCTATAGTAGTAATATTCGGGGTATATCATATAGAGACAGGGAAAGATCTAAAGTGAAAGAAACAGTAATTTATCAAACAATGCATCTTCTTTGATCAAAATTAAGGGAAAATTTAAGTTTTATCAAGAGTGACTAAGTAAACAAATCACAGGCCATTTTGAAAACTAAAGTGAGTTAAGTATCATCAACTCTAAACCAAAATTATCAGGCTAACGAAGCTACTTTGAAATATCCGAACAGGCTGCATCATAATGATTAAGTAAGGAAGAACCAGCCTCAAGCAAAATAGGCTGAAGGCAGATTATTTTAAAATATTATTTGATCGAAATACCTTTTGAGTCATAATTAGTACTTTTCCCCACAACCTCCGCATGAGAATAATCGAGTGCAAATTCTCTATGAGGAGTCTCTGAGTTACATTAAGAATAGATCAACCAAGATCCACTCTCACTTGAAAGAGATTTCATTTGGATTATTATCCTCAACATTATTTTATTGTAGATGTAATAATTCTGAGTCCAAACTAATTACAGCTTCGATCAAAATTTCCCAGATAGATCAGTAGTAATTTATCTATAAAGTATCATTAATCTATTTTCTTATTCTCAGTAGCAATGAAGATGAAATATATAATTCTGCTTATACAAGGAATGCAAGAGAGATTCTCAAAACCCAAAGTCTTTCTTTGAAGATGAGCCCCATTCTAAATTAGAAGCGAATGATGGTTACTCATAATGCACTCTAAAAAGCGGAGAGTAGGGCCCTACTAACTGAGAAACCAAGTCCCTCCCAGCCTTTTAAAAATGTATTCTCCAGGACTTTACTCCAACCTAATCTAAAATTTAAATTATCACTTTCTTTATTTAAAAGTAGAGGAGGGTACAATAAGCACTAGATTATATCTTCGCAAGGCTCCTCTAAACTCCAATCTTTCAACCTAGATCAATCAACTCACAAGCATTTAAAAAAGGACTAGAGCAAATATTTGACTCAAAAATTCCCCCAGAGCTTTATGAAGCTTCCATTTGCCTAAAATGTGAATTAAACTGCGCGAGCAAAAGATTCAGAACTCCTATTCCTAAAGGGAACTCAAAGTTAATCTAAACTCTATTTAAAATACTCAAAATTCCTTCATAAATAATTTAATTTAATTTAAATTTAAATGTATAAATGCTGTACAGCAAGTTTCTTAAATGTAGCTCTAACAGCCAATAAGTGTGCAGTTACAAAGTGTGGTTAACACACCACTTGATAGGACGAGTATCTAGCCTTATTCAAACATCAAAATTGCAGACGAAATGGAAGAGCCTTTAGATAGTCGGATATATTCTAATATAAATATATCTTTACCACTTACTTTTCAATATAGACTTATAGAGAGAATTTTAACGAGAAGAATAGAAACCTTCTTAGCTAAGCTGGATTAAAGAGTTCATAAGATTTCGCAAGCCCTCGTCAGTTTAATTCTAGGGAGAAAATTCTGCGTTCTAATTAGATCTCCACCCTGCATTCAGACTATTAGTAAACCAAGTAGTTGAATAAGCAATACAGCACCTCTTCTATTTAAAGCCTGCACAGTCACAGGATGAGTCAAGCAAGCTCTTAATCCTTGCTCGCTAAAGCTTCTGTTAAGACTCTCGTCCCCACTACTTTATCAGGGAAGGGTAGTAGGTAGTAAATATCTGAAGAGAGTAACAAAAAGACAAATTTGTAAAAGCACCAAGCAGATCTTAGAAAAGTGTTGAAGCAGAAAAATAACAGCAGCACTAATTAAGTTGCTCCAAAATATATCCCAAAAGCGAGTTAGAAAGAGGAGAAGAAAAAGTCATAACTTAATGGAAAGACGGACATTGGAATAGACAAAACTCACAATTAGCCTATTAATCAGCATTTAAAACAATCAAAAGAGGGTGCATCTACAAAGCATAAGTAAGCGTTGAGTTAGAGATCAGTGAGAAAATAGCAGAATGATTGTTTAAAAGCACAAGACTAGGAAGTTAATTTAGAGGATGAGGTAAGCTACAAATTTACTTTTCACCTGATGAACCATATTAGAAATTGATATAGCTGATTGACTATGATGATAAACTCACAAAGCCGAAATCTATCTTTAACGACAAGATGAGTAAGCTTTCTTGTAGCATTGGAACTCACACAAGTCTAATTTAGCTAAAAGAAGTCCAAGCAAGAAGCAAATGTTTACAACTAGTAATCAGAATATTATAGAATCTTATCAAGAAGAATAGTCTTATTAAGAGATATAGGACTATCCCATTTAGAATTTCAAAATGATTTCAAAGCATTGAAATCATAATTTGACCAGGAAAAATAAATGAAAAGATATTCTGAATTTGAAAAACAGTTTTTTAAAAACAAAATTTTAAAAGGGTTTTTTATTTTCCTTTTTTTTTTTAAAAAGGTTAAAATTTTAGTTTTTTAGTGCAAAAAATTTTTTTTTCTATATAAAAATAAGAAAACTAAGGATTAAATTAAAAAAATTTTTTTAAAATTTTCCCTTTTATTATATTACCTCAGGGGGAAAAGCTTTATTTGTATAGGAATCGCAACTTTTGTTTTGTGCGCACCATTAACTTTAAAACAATTAAATCTTCTCTTTAATTTTAATGAAACTTTTGTGAGAAAGATTGAGAAATTCTCGTGGACTTATCTCATAGCTCTAAATACAAAAATGAAATTCATATTTACTTTTCAAGCTGACCTGCTCATCTTGATTATTGCCATCTCTATAATAGTCTTTGCGTGCATACTTATCATAATTTAAGTTATTAAAAGATGCCTTCAAGTGAGGGACCATGGGTGGGGTGTGAATGTACCTGCCTTCAATACTGACACTTGGCTTACTATGATAGGCTCGGCCATTTATTCTTATGAAGGTATCGGAGTGGTCATTCCAATTCTTGAGGTTACTTAAAAGCCCGAAGTGTTCCCTAAGATATTGACTTTCGTCTTGATGACTGTGATGATTTTATACTCTGGCTTTGCTACTTTCAATCTGTTCGTATATGGAGATCAACTAAGGATATTGCAGTTATCACTTCCTTGCTAAACTCAGGGGGCTTCGTTATGCTATCAAGCTGGTTTTCAGTATAAATGTTATCTTCACCTACACTCTTATGGTCTTCCCAGCTAAAATTGCATTACGCATTAAACTTAACTATATATCTAAAGCTAACTTGATCATTGACGGCTACATGTATGGCAGGATGCCCAAATCAAGAAAGCGAATGTGGCTTAAGAATATGAATAGAGTAGTCATCGCTGCGTTTTGCGTTGTGCTATGTATCGCGCTGGGCAACAAGTCTGATAAATTTTTGTCCTTAGTGGGAACACTAGCAAGCACTCCAGTCTCTTTTACAATCCCCTGCTTATACCACTTAAGGCTGTGCAATCCTACCAAAAGGGAAAAGATTGTTGACTATGGAATAATCGGTTTCTCTTTCTTAATCCTAATTTTCTGCTCTGGATTTAACATCTGGACCTGGAATGATTGAGTAATACATCTATTATTCAGACTAAGCCAAGCAAAAGCTTGGTCATATCCAATTACAAAACTATCACATATTCTTTATTAACCAAATCATTTATAACACCTTCCCTATCGTATTCATAATATTGCCCAAATATAATGCTTGTTATACAAATAAGGTTGATGCTGATTTCTGAAATCATGAATCTTACCATAGTAAATAATGTTAGAGTCTACGTCACCCCATTCGTCAACCACTTCTTTGAGACTTGTAACTACGAAGTACACCATACCGACGCAGAATCCGATCTGCTGCACTGCCATCAAAATATCAGCTACGATCTTGCCAGGAAGTCCCATGCCTTGTATCCGATATCTGAGAATGATCCTCCTCCGCATGCAGTTTAAATTTATCTAAGATTTATATAGCCAGTTCTTGCTTGAATCAGCTTGAGTAAGCATACTAGGGTAAAGAAGAAACTGAAAACCATAGATCCAATAGCCCAAGCCCACCCTCCGTTGTAAAAGTTCTTTGGTGCATATAGGATACCGATTGCGATAAAACCCTTGACCAGAGAGAAATAGGTTTAGAGTGGCGATAGTTTCTTTACTAGATTTTTCTCTGCCTCTTAAATGATCCTTCTCTTGACATCCTCAGGTAAATTCCTAAGTCATAAAGTTAGACAACTAATCAATAACAACTAAAAATAGCCTAGTTTTGTTGAGAAACGTATCACTGAAGTTTATTTTTATCCTATTGATTGTTCTTGAATATGGTTTACCATCTTTATCTGTAATTTTACTTACGAGCTTTCAAGTTCGTCAACAATTGATTGATCAATATAAGTCTCTCCGACTAAATTAAAGGTTCTTAGGTCTTTAAGAAATTCTTACATTGATGCTTTGCCATGTATTGATCATAAATTAAATCTCATCATAATATTGGTAAATTAAATCAGCTGACATTTCGTGTTTGCTCTGTTTCAAAAACGTAGCTACTTTCCCCTTATATCTCAAAGATATATTTTTTTATTAAAAAGGTTAAAATATATCCAGCGATATCATCGCCTTCAATATCATCAGGCCTTACTGTTGAACTAAAGAAGCCATAGATAAGTAAGAGCATATTTTGTGTTAATTTTTTAAAATTATAACTTACTCGAAAGGATTCTAGTTTTGAGGTTGCTGTTCGAATAAGAGCGGAGCTTCATCTTTTTAAATTAGCCTTGCGGCTCTTCCCCGTAGACATTAGCGAAAGATTATGATATTTTTATATAAATTTATAATGACAAATCAACACCAATCTATCTTGATCCCCAAATATGAAGATTAATTTAGAGTACAATAATTCATGATTTGATTTAAGATAGATAGAGAGAGAAATACTAAACTTTAAGAATCAATTCCATTAAACTAGAAAATCTTCTTCATAAATTGACTATTTTAATTTAATTAAAGTTAGTTACCATAAATCAGCAACATTAAAATTAAACATTGTATCTAAAAAATAATAGAAATTTCATCAATTCTATTTAATTTTTTCTGATGCATCAATCATTTTAATTAGTTTTATTAATTCAATTTCTAATCATTGTTTATAATTTAAGACTGCAAAAGAAGGGTGTTAACTAATTGAAACTGGTGCCGTCTACATTTAAGATATTTAATCAAAAATGAAAAGACTGGAGAAGCAAAGTCAAAAGAAATTTATGGGGAGATTTCCAGCTTCATAAGAAATTAAGATTAACACACCTCGAAATCCTGAAAATGCGAAATTCATAAGATAATAGAAAACACCAAATTTATCACTATTTAAAATTAAGATTAGATTTCAAAATCGAAAGTGAAGGCAATTTCAGATAGTTAAATAGAGATATTCGGATAGTATTTTTACATAAAAGTACTTTAAAAGGAAACTATCTCTCATGGAATTCAAGCGTTATCTTTTTTCACAGATACTTTTTGGCTTATTTATGACAAAGAGCTAAAGTATTGATGGGTATTATTAAATAGGATTCTATATCGGCAATTCTATAAGGTGGTTCAGATGAATAACTAATTGTAACTTCACTTAAGAAGCCAGATTAGTTAAATTATATTTTAGTACTTATCATCAATGGTAAATGAGCCAACTTATTAACCCGATGGAATTTAGGAGTAGTTTTTTATTATTTTAAAGACATAGATCTTGTAAAAATACAGTATGCTCAAATTAAAAAAATACATGATCAAATTAAATACTGACATGGGTTGAGCATATGTTTATTGTCTAAGAACCATGACTTACTAGAATTTAGTAGGAAAAAGATTATAAAGGTACACTTAAACCAGCTAAACGCAGGCTTTTACCAAGATCAATAAAATTCACATCAAGATATAGTGCCATAATGTAATTTCATATAAAAGATAATTTTAAAATAGTCAAAGTGACTTTAACTCAAGTTTAGATTTGATCAGATAATAGATTAGAGATTTCAAACTGCAATCAATCTATGATGCTATTCTGTTGATTTACTGGATATGACGAAAGCGCAAATAGTTAATTGAAGCTTAGTTCATCTAATCATTAGTGATGTAAAGTCTTTAGCTTGAATGCTAGAATTAACCTTTCGCTTGCGTCTATCAGATATCGACAAATCCATTGGACTATCATGAATACTAGATCTGTTCAGAATGCAATGCATTCTATTTAATGTCTAAAATTGTTACAATTACTAGTTCAAGATCTATCCTTCTTTTAACTTGCACCGTATTAGATCACATTGTTTATTTCTAGCCTTTAAAGGTAACTGGCTAAATAATGAATTGACTTTAAGTCCTAATCATCACCAATATAGAACTTTTTGGCATAGTAAATATCATTACGCAACAAAAGCAGGATCTTTAGTTACTTATATCTAGGTCTATGTACTTACCAGCACGCGAATTTTTTTTTCGCGCTAATATTGCTTTTGAAATTAGTGGTTTGCTGTAAATTGCCATCAAATTATAAAGTGTCTAATAATCTAACCACACATTGCACTACTCTAAGTTGATTTCCCGTTAGTTAATAGAAACATTCCAAGAGAGTCCGAAACCTGCATGCTGAAAAACTCAATGTTTTATTAATATAGACCTTGAATTAAGCCAATGGAACCAATCTTTAGCTGTGAAAATTAAAGAAATCTACATAGTGCCTCTAAAACCACTTAAAATCAGACAATTAAATTCCAGAGGGTTAATATCCTATGAATCAACCTTTTTAAATAAATCAAGTTTATTTATAGTTAGGTTCCGTACACTTGTTATTTCCTGGAGCGACTCACTCGCGCTACTCTCATTCAATCGGGACTTCATACTTAACTACAAAATACACTGAAAGACTTCAGTAATCAAGAGAGTTACTCAGCCCTGCTGACTAAGTGGTCAAAGACTTTTATGACGGGTGTTCTAGATCGCATGAAACTTTTCTAATTTTAGAATATTTATAAATTTAGTTTAACTCTGGTACTATCTGCAGCAGGTCTCCTCCACGACGTTGGCCATGCTACTTATAGTCATTTCTTCGACTGACAGTTTTCTCCTGAATTATCTAGGTAAGATTAAACAATTTCTGATCATTTAGAGTCTTTGGGGTCCCTTCAAGAAACCATGAATCATATACCAGAGAGATTTTAGACTATATTGTTGATACTACATACATTGACATTGATAAATAGGATATCTCGTAAATAGTTAGATATATAGAAGCCCTTGCTCCAGAGAGCGAAGAAAGTAATTCTCTTTAAATTAACAACTTCATTATAGGGTTATGGAATTACAACATAGTTGCTAATAAGCTGTCCGGGTTCGACTCTGACAAACTAGAATATCTCATTGATTTAGAATACTCTAAATTATTAAATAGCTTAGATTTTAATTTAAAAGTACCAGAGATTGCCATAATATCGGTTTCTCTAAATCTAATTTTGATCTAAACAGAGTTATAGCAAATAGCATAGTGAGAGCAGATAAAAATAAAAAAATATTATAAATTTAGAATCGATTTTTAAAATTAGAAATAATATAAATTAATTCATTGGAGTACGTTAAATACTCCCCCCGCCTGAATTAAATTTATAAGACTTTGAAATTAGAGTATCAGAATGGAACTTCTGATTAGGTTTTAAAATTAAAGATCTGACTTTCTGACTAATAGATAGATTAAACAGGATCGGCTCTGACTTTTTGACCAACTAAAAATTAGAGAGAGTTGAGCCCCATCTGGATAGATGTGTATTCCAAATCAATTAGCCTTGTCATCCTTCCATTCTCTTTCATATACATCTCCATCTGCATGAATAATCAGCACTGGTCCAAGTAGAAGCCGATGTGTGCCCAAGGTGTGCCACATGGTGAGCTGAGAGGTACTCCACGCAGGGGGAGTTGGAACCCCCTAGGATGACCGGAGGCAGTGTGTCTGTGTGTACCTGTGTTTCATGTGAAGTAGGTCTAGTGGAGAGGAGAAGAACAGTGTTAGGTATCAGAGCAAGAAGAGACTGTTAAGTCCAGCCGTGAAAGTGAGGGCGGATGGGGAGGTCATCCTAGGGGGTTCCAACTCCCCCTGCGTGGAGTACCTCTCAGCTCACCATGTGGCACACCTTGGGCACACATCGGCTTCTACTTGGACCAGTGCTGATTATTCATGCAGATGGAGATGTATATGAAAGAGAATGGAAGGATGACAAGGCTAATTGATTTGGAATACACATCTATCCAGATGGGGCTCAACTCTCTCTAATTTTTAGTTGGTCAAAAAGTCAGAGCCGATCCTGTTTAATCTATCTATTAGTCAGAAAGTCAGATCTTTAATTTTAAAACCTAATCAGAAGTTCCATTCTGATACTCTAATTTCAAAGTCTTATAAATTTAATTCAGGCGGGGGGAGTATTTAACGTACTCCAATGAATTAATTTATATTATTTCTAATTTTAAAAATCGATTCTAAATTTATAATATTTTTATTCAGACGGTTCTATTAGCTTCCACTAAAAAGTCCAGTTCGAGATGTGGCACATCTTACTCTTATTTTTTACATCTATCTAGACAGATTTTACTTACATTAGCAAGTCTACTAGAATCCTAAAGTGAAAATTATAGACGCTATGCTCTCTTAAGTACTAATAAAGAGTAACTAATACTTTTAATTTGACAAGAGGGTGAATTCTACTAAAGACTACTTACAATTCACAGACGTAGTGTTTGATATTATCCTATAATCCGAACATGAATCTCTCAAAGAGAGTAAAAGTCTTCTTGAAAATGTTTTACTAAGAGAGTTCTGGCTAAAGATCTTCTAAGAATCTATTCCAAAGACGTGTGAAGATATAATCTCTGTTAAAAAATTTCATTTATAAGTTAAGCAGATAGTCGGTTGTTCTCAGGATCAAATTACAGAGTTAGATATAGAAGTTATTTTCATAAGATCCGATCTTGGAAGCAAAAACCAAAATCCAATGAGACATATCAATTTCCATAACGATTACCTTCAAAGTAAAATTAAAAAAATAAAGATAACTAGAATTAAATTTATTATTCTCCTAACTAGAGGATTCCTCTGAGTCGTTGGAATGGCAAACTATCTACGAAATCCCATTAGCCCCAAAGAGATTCTTAGTTTTCGAATAGAGAAATGGAACCATAAATTGGATCTTGAATGCTCCGTATCTTTCTCTTTGCCTTCTCCATTTAACTTTTCTATTTAATATAAATTTATCCTTTATTTTTCACTTTGAATATGACTTATAAAATTTTAAAGTAAGATACAGAGATCGTAGTAATTCTTGCAGATGTAGTCAGCTCTCAGTTTATTGGAGGCCTCAGCATCGAAGGTTATGAAACAATTGAGTACATCGTGATAGTGAAGAACCCTTCTAAAGTAAGAAAGATATTACTAAGATTTTTAGGTTGCATAAGCTGTGAAGGCTTTCTAATAATGGAGAGCTATGCAAAAACTCCCTAATGAATTCGTATTCAATGAAGTAAAATTTTTTACTATCTTAAATTAAACATTTTTCAGGTGCAAGTAATTGAAAGGCTCACTTCTAAGAGTAATTTCAAGAACGGCAGAATAGAGAGAGTAACTAAAAAGAGAAAAGCGCAAATGATAGAAGAATAACCTCAAGGCCCCACAAACTAGGCTTAACAGCCTCCTTCGGATAATCAACAAAAAGCTGAGGAAGTTAAAACCTTTGCTTTGGGACAGGTTGATAATTGAAATCCTGCAAAATTTAAACCTTGAAGTCCAACAATGAAGGCAAGGTGTGTTACTGATAAACTTATTTTCTATTTTGAAAAATGAAGATGTCTCCAATTTAAATATTGAAGGTATACATTAAAGACAAGGTAACTGATTAACTTATTAGATATTTTGAAAAATAAGATGACTCAAAAATTAAATTAGAACAACGGTGGTAAAATTATTATTTTAACTTACCTTTTTTAGATTCTTTGATTGCAGATAAAGTACTAGCTCGAGCTCAATTAGATATATTGATTAAAAAGCATGAAGACATCCTTAAAGAAAGGGATGAGATACTATTATCTTTAGAGTCTTAAAATCCGCAAGATAGGGCAATTTTAAGAGAAGAAGCGATCACTAAAGCTGATATTAAACTCGGAGAGATGATTAAGGAGTATGAAACTTTTATTTTAAAATTCCAGAATATGGAATTCTGAAAAATATATACTATTAATTTCTAATTTTTAAACTAATTTGAGCAATATTATAAGGCTACAAGCCATTTGATGAGGTACCTTTATGGTATCAATAGTTAAATTATTAGATGCGAGTTAATGAAATTTAACCTCTATTATAATAAGTTGCTTAAACTAAAAATTGACCCACCAATTACAACAATAACTTTCAGGTTTCATTTTTAAAGTCATTCAGACCAGTGTCCTTTGTCGTATTCCAAACTGCCTCAATCTCACTTATTTCTCAAATTCTCTTCTTCATTGGCCTGTGCACTATGTTATAAGCTTTTTCAATCTGATAGCTCCCACAAGGAGGGACAAACTGTTTTTCTTTGGCAGCTTATGTGGAAAAAGTAGGAATATTAGATTTTGAGAAGACAGTGTTTCCTACCGATTTCTCAACCTTCTATGATAAAAATTATCAACTCAAGTTTAAGTTTATATTATTTCTTAAGGGATTCTCTTGGATCGTAGGAGCCCATATCAGGACCTCGTTGTTTCTTGATTTTCCAATCAGAATCTTCTTTCGGTTTGTGCCAACTCAACCCTGTAACCTTCTTCTCTACAAATTTCCGCTTCGGATCAAGAGTTAATAAATAATGGCGAGTTTATTAAAAATTTCATAAGAGCGCAAAGCGATAGAGAGTCCTTCTTTTGCTGGACTAAATCGTCTATGTAGCTCTTCTTGTCTATCTTCATAGCTACACTGCCAGGCACCTTTTTGAAAATTTATGCTTTCACTTGGTATTAGCCTGGTGCTGCCTTGCCTCTTGCATCTCTGATCGCCTCATCTGTAAATACAGGTCTCTTCGGCAATTTAGCTATATCGACCTTAACTCTTAAAACACACACACAAACATGCTTATTAATGGACTAACTAAGCAATTAATTATTAGACTCGTCTCTTCTTTCTCAATTCCTTCTCTTCTTCTGGCGATAGAACTTTAGCAAGTTGATAGGCCCCTGGACCAGGATTCTTTCTGTAAGGGCGACTTTCAATTTCAAAGTAGCTAGAACGATCGCGAGGGAAGGACCAGATGGGACCTTGAGAAAAGTCAAGTGGCTTCGGTATTCTGTATCCCCAGATTCCATTCTAAGCAGTTTGTGGACGCCCAAGAATCCCTTCTTAAATTGCATTTAGAGAATCTGGATGTGCTGATCTTGGCCGTGCCATAATTTTCTTATCTGCGGCTCCTTATGATTCCAGAAAGTTAGCCTGCCCTTAGTAGACTAAAATCTAGATTAGCAATTAAATCACACCATTGACTAAAGCTAGGAGGTTTCTCCTTACTTACCTTAAGAAAATGGTTCGTCTTTGACTACCATTTTGAATGAGTCAACGCTTCGCAATTTATGAAGTGATGGCCTGTTAGTAGTTTCGGCCGACAGAAGCAATTCATTCATTTTGATTGTAATTAATTTAATCTTCTAATGCGGTAGTGTATTTTGATTATGAGCTTTATCTATTTGAGAGCTAGAGTGGTGCATCAATTTAAATTAAGAAAAATTAGAGACGAATCAAAATGAACAATCTTGGTGCTAAGGAAAGAGAAACCATACTAGCTAAGAGACAAGAAATATTGGCCAAAATTAATCAGCACCGCTAATAAGATGGGAATAACTCTATATTGAAAAATAGATTTAAATTTTATAAACGTATGTTTAGTTTTATTGAGCGAGAATCCTCCGCATTTGGATTTAAAGCAAGCTTAGAGCTAAGTAGGTAGAGGATCAGTGGGGAGTAAAGATGAGTACTGCTACGATCTCCTTGGCAAAATAAGATAGGCCTATGAAACAGACAACGACTATTAATTAAACACACTAACTCAAACTAACAAGACATCTAAGCCACAGAGTATGGACGGACATTCTTACTACTCAAAGTCTATAATAGCAAATCAACCCAATTAAGTGAAGACATCCACCAATTAAAACTTTTATAATGAAATTTAAACTTAAGTTTATAATTACATTAGAATCGATGATGATAAGGCGAGGAGTTTCACTGATGCGACAGATTTAGTTAAGCAACAAAACTATGACAAGAGTGACAATAGATCGTTGAATAACTTTGAAAAGACTATTAAATTTTATTGCTCTCAATTCTATATGAATTTAAGATGTTATTTATTATAGTTATAATATAAGAACACTTTGAATAATAAAAGAGTTAGGCAAGAGGTTCTCGAGATAGATCTAATTTATGTTTACTTTCATATTTATGCTATCTCATTCTCAGATATCTTCCAACAAGAGACCTCCAATTACTTATCTAGATAAATTGAAGAACAAACTTGGCCCACAGTCTCCCCAAAAGCGCCAATACTAGAGTGTTCATAATGTAACATATTTTTTATTCTTTTTCAATCGCAGTACTCTCAAAACTAAGAAGCCCTATCGGTGCGATCAGTAAATCAAAAAGACTTTACTATGGTTTAAGCAAGCGAGAAAAATAATGACACTTAATAGTCTAGGATCGATTAGAGTAAAAAGAGGGTAGCAAATAAATTTGATAGTGAAGCAATTTAACCACCTCTGCTTTCTGAAAGATAGAATTACCAAGTATAAGGTTATCAAAAATTGATAGCAAAATATTATTATCATAGGGTTAATAAAGAATTTATAGATAACCAAATTAAATTATCATAAATTCTTTTATAGATACTTTAAATCTGGAATTTATCTAACTTAAGTTAAATTATTTCATTTAAAATTTTTATGACAAAAGTTAATAATTTTGTTTTCGTGATTTTAACGTTGAATAAGATGTAAACTAGTTGCAATTTAGAACGAATTTGCAATCAATAGAGTCTTAGGACGACTTAAATTACTAATTAATTATGATATTTTATCATAATTTAACTTCAACTAGTTCAAAAGCTTTGAGGCCTCAAAAGAGGAATCACCCTAGACACTTACAGAGAGAAGATTTAGTAACTAGAAGAAAGCTTAGGGTAGATTCTCAGAGGAAAAACCAAAGTCCAGTTAAAGATAGAAAAGTGCTCTTATCAGTCCCAAAGGCCAGAGAATTGGCCATTTCAAAAAGATAAAAGTCACTCATCCACAATCTGGCAAGAGTTAAAGAAGGAACGATCAGACTCCATAGGACAGCCAGTTGCATAGTCAGCGTTTAAGAAGTTTAATTTGTGGCGTTGTTAAATTTAAGCTCTCAGAAGACAGAGCTGAAGTCCCCTTAAAGCCAGAGAATCCTTCAATAGAATTTTATGGCAGAGAGTTAGTTTACCAACTATAAATAGGAATAGACACCTCACATAAGATATCTCGGTAACTTAGATTTCTATATACTATTTATTTCCTATTAATTTTTTATACGATAGATGAATCAAGGAAGAAAGAGAAGATTCAATCATCAATCGAAGATTTCGATTCAAGAATGAAGTTTAAAGAGCAACAAAGAAATCTTAAGCTCCTCAGGATGAAAGAAGAAGTTAAAGCACATATATTATAACTTACTTTCATAATAATTGAGTTGTATCTCAGAGGACTAATGACTGTACATTTAAGCCTCGTGTGAATAGTAAAAGCAGGAAGTTCCAAAGCACCAGTGTTGACTAACTTAGCTTGAGCTAGAGTGAATCAGACGATTCTCTGGCCTTTCCTTCAATTAAATTTAGAAATTAAATTGAATTTTTTATAATCAAGTATCAAGGCTTATGAAAGACTTCAAAACGATGCAACGATGAGAAAATTCAAGGAAGAAAAGCTGAGAAGGGAAATAGAAGAATAGCAGCTCCAAGGGTGTACATTCAAACCATAAACTAACTTGAGCAAGGATAACTTTATGAGAAATTAAGGTCAAGTCAAAAGCAAAGTCTACGACTACTCATAGAAATCTAGAGCTGAGAATCTCAATAAGATGAACTTGATGAATTATACATTCATTAGATACCTTGCTATATAAACATATGAATAATGATTAAGATCGTTATTTGTAAGAGAAGCCCAAAATAAACGAGAAAAGCAAGAAAATAGTTGCTTAGAAAAGGAGTGAATCTAAAAAACATTCCTCAAATGGAGAGTATAGATCATAAGCTCCTATCCATGAAAGACTTTATGGAGAAGCACTAGAGTACATAGACAGAAGAGTCGATAAAGCACAAACTTATGCCTCTCATGATAATTATCTATATATCTTTAATGATCTAGACGCTTTTGAAAATCAGAGCCATAATTTGACAGATCAGTAAATTTAAATTTATGAACATGCTCAATATTTTGAAGATTATGAAAAGAAGCTGATCCTTTAGGATTTCTTAGACAGATAGAGGAGACAAGAAGAAACCAGGCTTCAGAACTTGGAGCGTTCTCTGGCTTAACAACATCTCTCTAAGGTATGCTCATACGAACCAGAAATAAACCAAGTAAGCAGGATATTGGCTTCTCAGTTCTACTATGACTCTTTAGAGGATAGCAGTCGAGAAGGATTTGATGTCTTCAATAGGCTTTACAATCAGCATCATTCTTCACCTAAGCAGCATCATTAGATTGACTAATTTCAGCAACCTCAGAGAATTATACAAGGCCAAAACTACTTAAATCAGAGACCAAGCTAAGCAAACGAAGGATAGAAAATTGATAAGGCGTATTCCAAGTCTTCAAAGCAAACTCAAGAGTCTTATAAATTCCTTGATGATTTTTTAAGAGTAAAAATACAGCTTTTAGCCCTAAATTAATCCTACTTCTCGATTAATAGCTCAGAGTAGGGACAGTTTTGACGAAATTTCAACCTACCAAGACTCACAGCTTAACGCAAGACAAAAAGATTATATAGAGAACAGGATGAGAGATTACACCTTCTAGCCTAAAATAAATCAGAACTACTAAGTTCATTCAGACTTCAATAACGTAATAAACACTTAAAAATTAATCCTATCATCGTCTATATATTTTGGATAAGTTTAGATGATGCCGCGTCTTATTAAATGAAAAGAGACCACTGGCAGCATTAGTAGCTTGCAGCTAAAACTCTAGAAGAGTTCAGAGACTGCAGTTTTAATCCTTAAATAAATGCTCATGGTCCTTCAGCACCAGCTCTATCCGTGGCTAGCACTCCAGATTTTTAAGTTAAGGGACTTGAAAGGTATTATGAGTTGAGAGATCTCCAAAGGAGATAGCAAAAGGAAGAAGAACTCAGGAAGCAGCAAGTTTTCAAGGATGGATCTTAGTATTAGAAAATAAGGCAAAATGCAGTTAATACCGGAGGAGCAGTTACTGGACTTGGTTCTGAGAGAATGAATTCGAAATAGAATGATCTACTAATAGCAGGGAATAATTACTTATAAAAATATTAATTTTGAATGCTCCAAAGCTTATTACTCAAAAGAGGGCAGAGGAACGAAGCTAGATGGGATATTTATATTTTAAATACCAGTAAATGAGAATGCAGGATAATAACAAGTAAAGCTTTTAACCACAACCTAATTTCGGCGCACATAGATAAGATCCAAACACATTTTATCATAATAATGAATACTACTCTTACAGATGATCTTTAGATTTTCAAATATTGTCTTCAACCAATTTACTCTCTCGTGATCCATTAATTGATGCAAATGAATTTCTAATAACATATTCAAATCATAAAGTATATTCAGATAAAAAGCAGATTCAACGACCTCTTTTAAAGCGAGGACTTTACCCTTTAGACTAATAATCAAGAGAGCCAGCTAAATTTTCATATGCTCCTACTCCTGGGATTTATTACTTTTGCTTCAAAAGTGTATCTAAATATCTGTCTCCATTTTTCTTCGTCCATTTAGGGAGATTAATCTAAGACATTTAATTAGATAACTCTTAAGTTTTATAACTTAATTTTCCTGAGCTTATCTTTGGCCTCTAAGACTTCATATGATACGGAGGAGGGACTATTACTTTTAACTATCTTGGTGTCTTTCTCTGTCTTGTCGCAGTTTATATTGGGACTTATTGATCTCCTCTCTTGAGATTTGTAACTCTTCTCATAGAAATTTTAAAGTAATTAGTTATAAGTGAATTAATTTGATGCTAATTTGGCCCTGGAGTTTGCTTTGCCAAGTATTCTATTTCCTCCATGTATGCATTCCTTGCTAGTTTATTGGAGTAGTGCCCCTTTATCTTGTATCTGTACTCCTTGTCTTTGTAAAAGCCAGGGCCTGGAGTTTTATCTCTACGCTGCTCAATTTCTTCAGCTACAGTCTTTCGTGCTTGAGTAGGCAGTTTATATCGCTTGGTGCTTTTAAGAAGTGGGAGATTCACATACGAATCTTAAAAAGTTAATAATTATTCAAAGCTTAAGATTTATTTATATAGAAACAATTAAATACTTGCGGAAAAATTAAGCACATCAACCGGATATATGAATAACTGTTTAATCGATTTCAAAGTTAATCCCATCAGGCGTAACCCCTTGTTTTTTCATTTGTGGAGTTAAAGCTATACGCACTACTCCCATTTAAAGACGAGAGAGAATCTCTGTGGTCTGACAAACTAGCGTCATTAGCATTCATTGATGTCGATTGATCCCACCGGCTTTCCCTTAACACCGCAAAAACCCACATGACCAATGATGATCAGGCGCGGTATCAGTGAGAAAAAATAGCAGACCGGTATAGAAAAATTTAACTAATCTGGTGCTGGCAAAAGCTTAGCTTAAGATTCAACAGGATAAAGGAATCCCTGCTTAAACTTTTCAGTGGAGGGAGTGAGATGCCATTTCTGATAGTGCTTGATCTTGTATTTTTGGTCCTTTGTTTTTGGAGAATTAAGTTTAAAATTATCAAAATAAATAAGAGCCTTGTAGCACCCTCGCATTATGATTTTTGGGTCGGTGCAGGTTTAATAGTCGTTAGTGAGAGTTTTCCTTCTAAGGAATCTAGCGACTCCAAAGAAGCTGAATTGTTCAAAGATTTATTATGCATCGCACTAGAGGAAATGACTTATGCTAGTGGCTTCTATAATTGGTGAGGTGCCTAAGATTTTTAAAGCATAAAAAAATATTTTACGTTTAAGATGGAGCATAATCCAAAGTTTGATTTAGGTATCAGTTTTAACCTGGAATGGCTCTTTCATAAGTTTGAGTAGCATTTAAATAATTTAAGAAGCTTTCTAAATCACTTCAAAATATGATTAAAAGATAGTAGCATAGTCAGTAATGAAGGAATTGCGAGATTTTCTTGATGCTAAAATGGAACTCGATCACCTATTATTTAAAGATGGCAGACTATCTCCCTTTACAATTGCAGGAAGTTATTTCAATGAACTCAACTGCAGTCTCGAACTTTAACTGTTATTTTAGAGATCCTTTATAGAGATTTGATATGAAATATCCATTAGTTTATATTACAAGAATCAGATTTAAATTCCTAAAATAATTTGCCATTTTTTGATATCTTGAGTTAATTTACTCGTGCTTTAATTCATGTGATGTAAGAGAAGTTTAATAAGATAAGGTCAAATTAAATTTTAAAACGTCATCTTTGTAAAGGGAGTGTTAATTGCTCCTAATTTAAATTAAATTGAGAAAACTATAAAACACAAACAGCCCTGAATAATCTGTCAATTATTTTTAATTAGTATCCACAAATTAAGATAAGTTTAAATGTAAACGAAGCAAACTAAGAATCCACAAACTCTTTCGAGATAAAATTCAAAGCCAAACTCATAGAATCGGATGCAAGCAGGGCCCAATGAAGATTTAATTACCAAAGATAACAATAATTTCTAAGAGGAGACTTTGGTTACTTAAAATGAACTGGACGGAAAAACTAAAAGAAAGCAAAAGAAACAGTAAATTCGCTGCAGAAAAAGAATGGAAAGGAAAAGATTATTATCCCTATTTAAATTTTTATATGCTTAGATAAAACATTAGAGACATGCTTGATGCTTTCATTGGGCAGTCGCACGATGCACCAGAGCACTTAGTAGATAATGAATTCATCAAGCATGGTTATAGAATAGGCTATGATAATTCTATATGGGCAATTATCAAGTCTATGTTTACCTTACACAACGAGTTCGTGAATGTTTGGAGTCATTTTTGTGGATCAGTACTTTTTATAGGCCTCATGGTCTACACCAATTAAAATGTGATACCTGTCACTTATAAACCATGTTTTATCTGAGTAGCATGAAAACCGGAAGCCAGCTGATTATTGAATAGTATGATCCAGACTAACATCATCTACCCTCCTACATAAAGCAAGAGCTAGATAATCTTTAATGTGAGATTGACAGCTTGAGAGGATTTGAAGAAGCAGGGTCTTAAATAGATAAGTAAGAAGAAAGTACTGCTCATACCTAATATTGTTTATCTGAATTTTAATTGATGACGCTATCAACTCCTTTCAATCATAAAATTCATTTCAAGATATTTACTACTTGACTTGACTCATATCTTAAATTATTATAGGAATCAGTGCTCAGACTTTACCTCAAATAGATACTCTGATGCTTGGCAAGATGAAGAATGGAGGAACAGCTCGGCTCTGCAAAAGGTTATTCTAAAGATAGAGGGGCTTTCACAAATACTCCTCTCTGAATACCAGAGCGCAAAACATTTGATACATGAAGAAGAGATCGTAATTGAAAAGAAACTTGAATAATGGAGTCATGAGGTTTTTCATTACCCTGAATAACTGATGGACAACATTTAAAAGATGAGACATCTCATGAAAGATTAATTCGATTTACAATCAGAAGAGCACTTCTTTACCAATATCTCCTACTCTAGAGTAAGATTTGAGATAGATATATTTAATACAATTTAGCTAAGTTATTTGCAGAAAGCTATTGACAACTTTTAAGATAAGATGGTTGAAATTTCTCAAAGAGCTACTAAAAGAGTGGACAAAATGTAGTGGCTGGAAATATTTAACAGAGAGAAGCCAGTTGATGACGTAGATTCTTATTTGAACTATGTTTCTCGCTGGCCCTTGTTTATAAACATGGCTTCAGCATCTATATGCATGGGCCTCTCTGCTCTTTTCCATCTCTTTTTTGTTTACTCAACTAACGTTTCTAATATACTTGCTAAGCTGGACTATGCAGGTATCACAATTCTGATTTATGGGAGTGCCATGCCCGCAACTAATTACCTGTATGCCTGTAGCGAAGTCGAATGTAAATTACACTTGCATAATTAAACTCTGTAGATCTAAGAAACATTTTCATGGTTGTGCTGACTTCAATGAGTCTGCTTGTCTTTTATGTTTCAATGGATGATAGATTCAGCTTTGCCTCATCTAAAATCTATTAGGGGTTCTTTGTTTGGCGTATTCGCATTCTCAATAAGCTGCCCTTTAATTTACGTTCTTGCATTTCGGTATGTTTTTAATTTCTTAACACCCTCTTAAAGCTAACCTGAATTCATGATGGAAGGAAAAGCCTCTATATATCTAAACATAGATTTATTTATTCTTAATTAATATCTAATTGGAGGTGCTTTCTACTTACTAGGGGCAATCCTATATTCAACTAAGACGCCTGAGAGATGCAAGCCAGGAGCATTTGATTTATGCGGATAGAGTCACTAGCTATTTCACTTTTGCGTAATAATTGGGTGCATCATTCACTACTATGAGAATCTCTAGCTTTTCTATCAAAGGTAGCTTTTCTTCTGCCCTTTAAATTGACCACGTAAAATTCAGTCACATGATCAAATCAAATTAATTTCCATAATGTTAAATTTCTATCACTAGTCATATACTACTTTAATAGGAAAATGGTAATTCATTTAAAATGAATGTAAAGTAAAATATAAACGTTTTACTTAAACGTTTGAAGAAGAAAACGCTCTAAATTAAGACTTTAATTGTTTAAGAATTGTTTACTTTATATTGCTCAATGATTTTAAGAATAAAATCACTGCTATATTCTTTTAAGCATATATCTGACAGAATTTCACACCATTTTGTCAGTAGCTTGGGTGATAGAGCTTCACTGGAGCTGTGCCGTGCATCATATCCTTAAAGACTCCGGTCTTGCCAGTCTGCTCTCTTCCACTAGTTCCAAATGTTGCCCTTGGTGAGGTTCTTTTACTTGAGTCTGCTTATCCACCGATTGAGGAAAATGGAATGTAACAATTGAATGAAAATTAAGTGTTTGAGGAGTTAATTGCGAAAGTTTAGTTCTTTGATATACTCTTTACCTCAGGCCCATTTCTTCCTGCTTTAGGGAGAGTCCACTTTGGTAAATTTTGAACAGTTGAAGGGTTAGCAGATGCTTCGGGAACGTAACGGCCAGGTCCCACAGAGTTTGGTGAAGAAGTTTGCTATTTCAAAGCATTGCCTCTTCTAAAGCCAAAAGTGTACTGTGGAGTTTTTTCGAGCTCTGGTTTATCCTTCGGCAAGTACTGTGGGCCGGGACTTGACTCGAAGTTGCTCAATTGCATCTAAACAAGGGATTTTAATTCCAAATAATCAATGGTGTTGTTAATAATTTAATACAGAGTGAGTTTTTTTACTTACTCTAGGTTCGGTACCAATTTTATGAGTTGCTCCCTTAGGCTTTCTGGCAACGTCAGCAGAGAGAGGATCATCAAGGAAGATTGCATTTTCGTAAAAGTCATACTTAGGTTTGATCGGGCTCATCTTCTCAGAAGTACCAAAGCCCCATCCTGGGTTCTATAAACAATTCATCAATTGAAGTTCAGATATTCTGATATAACTGCTTCTATTTTTCAGGTTTTTGATTCTTACCTTTTGGTACTTGAGAGCATCTTCGTATTGATATATAGGTCCTGGAGATTTAAAGAAATATGAACAATTTAGTAAAGATAAGATTGCTTTCCTGCATTAGCCTGCTTGGTGAGATCGGTACCCAAAAACTGTTTCTCCTGTTCTCTCCTCGCCTGAGAAAAGCCAAAACTGGGTTGAGATTTCTCAACTGAGAGAGGAAGCTTTCCGAAGGAAGTTCTCGCTTGCTTGGAATCTAGAGCTTTAGCAAGCGACTGCAAACCTAATTAGATTGGTTAAATTGAATAAACTCGTGAAATAAAAGAGGTAGATAGATTGAGGTTCTTACCTGCCATAGTAAGGGGTTTGGAGGTTTTAGCTTCTGGGGCGTTCTCTTCGGCCATTATTATTAAGATATAGTATAAAAGATTAACTTCGATTTATTTTATTTACAACAACTTCTTTAAGAGAAGAAGAGTGTTTTATTATATTATTCTATAAAAATTGTTTAAAGAAATTAAATAGTAAATTAAGTAATGGAAGGGAGTACATAAGTTGCGGAATCTTAAGTAGATTAACAAATTCAAGGAAATAAAGATATAAAAGAGCCAAATATGGACAAGGCTCTCACTTTCCCAACGCTTATAGGTGAAGACTTTTACAACTACTAATCTACTTCAAAATCTAGTTCAAACTATCAGAGGTAAGATTATAGTAACTTATTTTTAAATAGTTTTGTGAAGTAGATAAAATACATCCCTGAATTAGATCATGTTGTTTGCTCGACAGAGAGAGGAGACAATTTTATCTACAGTATTGAATCTCACAGCTAATTTCTAAATTAATTAGAGGGAAACGTTAATATAGAAGGTGATAGCTCCTTTACTTATTTGAGAAATATAAAAGAGTCAGGCCCTAGTTATGAAATAGATGTTCTTCATGACTCAAGCTCAGGGTCGTTTCTATTTTCAACTAGCAAGGACCTAACCAGTAAAATTCAAAGCGATAACTTATTTAGGTTCACATGTGGGATATAAAACAGGAACGATATCTACTCAATTTAAGTGCTTGAATCAGGTAGAGGAACTCATAACACCTCTCTCAATCAGAGTTAACGAGTAAAATAAGACTTTATTCACGGGCCACGCAAAGGGAATTGTGAAATTATTTGACATAGAGGCTTCTTATGAAGCTCCAGAAGTAAGTAAAGGTAACTCTGTTTAAATTATTATTTAGACTTGCTATTTGAGAAAAGACAAGACTAGGCTAAAATAGCCTATCTCCTCTATAGATTTCTCGCCTAAGGATTCTAAGTTTATCGCCTTAGGCTGCTATGATACAAAAGTCTACTTACTAGACTAAAGAGTTTTCTCTAAGCCTTTTAGCGTTTTAGAAGACTTCACGAAATCTAATGTGGGAGTCAGCTAGGTGCAATTCAGTCCAGATGGGAGATACTTATTTGTGGGAACGAGAAGAGAAGCGAACTCGATCTATTAATTCGATGTCAGACAGCCCAGAGAAGCTTTTGTTACTTTCACTTATTCAAGGAATCAGTAAATCTAGGAATCTACTATCTCTAAGAAAAAAAATAGTTAAGAGGAAAGTATACAATTTGATTAGGTATCTACAAACTAAAAGATGTACTTTGACCTGAGCGAGGATGGGAAATATCTAAGCTGTGGTAATACAGATGGCAGTGTGACAATCTATGATATCTAAATTGGGGAGTGGGTTCAAACTTTTCCTGCTATGTTTGATTCTGTAGGGGCAGTCAAATATTGTGGAGAAGGAATAATTGCAACAGGATCTGGCAAGAGGGCAATATAAAGTGGAGGATAAAGGTATAATGAATAAAATTTAGAGGTAGATACAGGCTTTCAGAACGGAATCAGAATCTGGAGATAAAATTATTGATATTTAAAATATACAATTAAACTATTTATTGATTTCAATTTGCTTACAAGACTTTCAAACTTTTGGTAAAAAAATGTCTTAAAGAATTACTCATTTTGAAATTTCTCTTTATTTTTAAGACTAAAAAGAGAAAAAACAAGAAAATAGTGAGAAATTTATAAATAAATTAAGCTTATTAATTTCTACTATTTGACATAAGATCTTAGTGAGTCCTCTATAATCAATTATTTTCAC
The DNA here is from genome assembly GCA_027382625.1 of Tetmemena sp. SeJ-2015. Taxonomy (NCBI): domain Eukaryota; phylum Ciliophora; class Spirotrichea; order Sporadotrichida; family Oxytrichidae; genus Tetmemena; species Tetmemena sp. SeJ-2015. Next base: position 32,783 of record JAJKFJ010022752.1, on the reverse strand, counting down.
TTTTACGGACTTAAGTCATCTTTTTTAATGACTCTTTAATTATTTATCTTTTCATCAGATACCCTTTGTTTATTATTTTTACTGCCTTACTAATTTTAGATATGACCCTAGCCTATTGGAGGTTTATGCTTATTTTGAAAAGCTTTTGCTTTATTAGCTTATTCCATATTAGAGGCAGGGAACTTTTTCAAGAGCGCTTTCTCATTTCTCTCTACTAATTTTAAATTCTTCAAGGGAGAGTTCTTAGATTCTTCTAGATTATCTGTTGACCTTCTATTCTTCTTGTTTTGAACTCCTTCTGGCTTCTTATTTCCCTTTACTCTGTTCAAAATCGCTTAGAAGATCATCAAGTCCGTATTCTTTATCCTCAAACTCATCATACATTTCCATTGACTCCTCTATTTGCTTTCGGTTAGGCTGCTTTTTCAGGAAGCTTGTAATATCACAGCCGTTCTTCTTCGCTCTTGCAGACTTATTGCTAAGATCGCAGCTGAAGTTTCGCTTATCCTCGGAGTTATGACCTTGAGCTGTTGTCTTGTTATTATTCGGAACTTGCACCTCATCTTGATCATCTTGGTTTTAATCGTCCATATTTTCTGATGGCTACGCACACAGATTCTATTGCTGCATTATCTTCTTCTAATTTTTATAGTGATCGATTGACCGGCGATTGCTTGAATTCATACGCGCTCGATCAAAATGCAGTCCGTAGTCTTCAGGATTGAAATCCATGCCTTTTCCCGAATCATCTTCATCGTCAGAGTAGTCTTTCATTCCTGAGCTTATCTTTCTATAATCTCCAAACTCTGACTTCCTAAAATAAGAGGTTTGAACATGGAATATTTTTACCTATGTGAGAATGTATTTGATCTTTAGTTTGAATTCTTCGGTCTAGATCTGAGAACCATCAATCTGATTCCAATTAAGCGTACGGGTTCCCCAATGGGCCACATTACATTCAAAAGCTCTTCTGATGCCCGTACTATATCGCTTTTCTCGTACACATACTAGTTGAAGTTGGTAGATCTCTGTTTGATGTTGAACCTTATAGTCTTAAGTTCCAATGTCAAAGTCTTGGCCATCAGCTCCTGCTCTTAAAGTCTTTCATAGAGTTCAATAGCCATCGCTCTCACGCAATCATCGTGCTCTTTCTTTTCATAAATGGGCTTAATTGTTTGAGAAACGCCTATGCTCTTCTACACACACTCTTCATGGTAGTTTCTATCAATTCCAAGTGCAGACTTCATAAAGAACATGAACTGACTCTCGTTATAGTTCACATAGATCTCAGTTCCTTTATCTACCATGTCCTTGCAATTCTTAATTCCCAAGCCACTCAGGACTCTTTAATGGACTTTGCCTATGCCCATCAATTTGTTGATAGGCAGCTTATCCATAAAGCTCTGAATCTCCTCTTGGTCAAAATCTAGATAAGTGAGACCGTCAGGCTTCATAATTGCAGAACAGATCTTAGCTAAAAGCTTATTGCAAGCTACACCACAACTTGCAGTCAATTGAGAGGCCTCAAATATCTCTTGCTTAATCTTTTACCCCAGAAATATCCTTCCCTCCATATTATCCATTCCATTATCTTTCAAGAAGTCTGTAACATCAATCGATGCTTCGTCCAAACCTTGGGATTCATATCTATTATCATACTATGCCAAGATATCTTTGAAGATTTCGGACTCAATTTTATATTTAGCATAATTTGCTTCAATAAAGACTATGTTTTCGCAAAGCTTCTTGCCAATAAATTTAGGCATGCCACTACTCACTCCGTACTTTCTTGCTATGTAATTACCAGTCATTATCATTTTATTGTTGTAAACTGCAACGGGCTTTTCTGCCAAATCTGGATTATCTCTAATTTCCACAGCTGCGAAGAACATATCCATATCCACATAGATCCATGTTCTTTCAATCGATCTTTCTTTGAGATAGTGAGCGATCTTATTTCTAACATGATCTCTAGTGCTGTTCCACGAGTGAATATTTGCTTGCAAAGTGTGAATCTTATGCAAACTTCTTTATCCTCATGATGCATTCTTTCTTCTTATTCTCCTCCTTTTAATAGAACTCGGAATATCTTGCTGAGCTCTCGATTATCTTAGTTATTCTCTCCTTATCAGGATCTGGATTTTTCTTAGCACCTGCCATAGTTGTAACTGGCTAATCATCCTTCTTGAAATTGAACTTAGTTGGCATTTGCATCTCACCAAGCTCATTAAGATACTGATTTGAGTTTCTCTGGTCTTCTTTTTCTTTTAGGCAATCTTTGCAATTAGGATCTTTACAAGGCTCTAAAGCTGGCTTATTCTAATGCGCTTTATCTCCAATGCAATTTAGTAGTGCAGATGTATTCTTATCCTTTTGCTGGCTGCTTACTTCTTCTGGGTTGTGAAACCTTGATTTAGCATTGCATGAACGCATCATCATCGAGCTCGTTGGCATTATGGGTTTGGTGATCTCATCTATAAGTGACGCATCACCTATGAGGTTATCCATTTTCTTAGAATTGGTGTTAGTTTCTAAAGTCTTTTATGTTTCTACTCTTTTTCTTGTTCCTCAATGAATGAGCTGATATCTATATGCTATTCCTCTTCCTTTTAAATTGGTTGTTGAGGCTTTATATACTTTACTGGTTTTTTGCCCAACTTCTAAAGGTTATCACCTGCTTATTTGGAGTCTTATTGAATATCTGGCTCTTTATCAATATCAATATTGTCAGCAGAAACTTTATTCTCTATGGAGTTTGTATTTGTTGATTGGAGGGAGGCCTGAATATTTCTTGCAGGCTAATTGTTCTAGTTAAAGCAAGATGAACCCTATAAATATATTTAGATGAAATAAGCAGAGCATTAATTTGATATTGTGAGAATTTTTCTGTAGAACAGATTTTAAAGTAAATCATTTTGTGAAAGTTGTTGCTCAATTAATTAAAATCATCTCTTTTAAAACTTCATTTTGGGCAAAAATGTGTAGATATTTTAACATTTGGACGCTTTAAAATTTAATAACTGCAAGTATATATTTTTCCACTGTTTATTTTAGATAAAATATCTCTAGTTTTTCCTTTTCATTTATATTTTATGCATATAAATCAGGTTTGTTATCTCGAATTATTATGATTGGAAATAAGACATGATGATATTTACAAGCAGAATACTTACATTTTTAAGGTTTTCATCTGAGCTTTTCTCTAATGGAGATGACTCATTAGTCTTTTACTATTCCAATTGAATTTATGGCTTGACAAGTTACTCATGAGTGATCTCAATCTTCTTATAAGAGAACGAATTCCCCTCCCCGCTGCCTGCATGGCCTTGAATCAGCTTATCCAGGTCAAAAATGGAGAACTTGCTTGGAGATATATCCCTTGAATTATTATTCTTAACACCAAAACTGAACTTATTTGGCTACTACTACTACCCTTGAAAGCCATTACTGGGGCTCATCGAACTCAAAGCCTCTTGGATGCTTCAAATACCCTCGCTTATTGATTTAGTAGTAGAGGATGTGTTTTGCACTAGCTTAGAGAGTGCCTAGTTGGTGCTTTGAGGAGACTGAAAGGTGAACCCTAGCTGCCCAGGGGTCGGCAAGTTTAAGGGCACAGTGTGGTCTGCTTGGTAGAGCTGAGCAGTGGGCGCTCTATTTTTATCCAAAAGTGTTGGATTAGTGGAGTACTAAGGAATCATAGTTGAGGACGTCGCCGCGTTTTCTTTTTAAAATAATAAAGCTCTAAAAATTTGAGCTCAAATATTTATGTATGTATAAAATTAAATAGCGTACTTATTTTTTAATTTTGCTCAAGCCACACTAATTTGGGGTGTAATAATTTGCCCAAATAAAGCACAAGTATTAAACCTTCAAAAATTAAAATAGTGTTACCCTATACTTGAACTGTATTTTACCAAGATATTTAAGAATGAGCAGGATGGAAATAGTAAAATGCTCTTACTTTATAATTAAATCTGCTGTACTAAAATGGATAGCCAAGGTTGAAAGCGATAATTTAGTTATGAGACAGGATTTTGAAACAAAATTGTATAAAGGAGGTTTCTTCAAATAAAGGAGAGAAGATTTATCAAAATTAAATGATTTAATTTATTTATAAATCAACTCATAAGAATTAACTTCAAGTTACAAAAGGAAATTCTACAAGATATCAACCAATAGTTAAAGCTTGTATTTATTAAAGCAATAAATGTCCATAGATTCTTTTTAAAAAGAAGATAAGAATAAGTAGAAAACTCATAAATTTACTTGACTTCTTTAAAAAACTTGTTGATCAATGCTTTGAGCTTAAGTCAAGACTTCATAAACAATTTTTAATACTCTTCCAATAAATCACTTTGCTCCTCCCTTCTTTCATTTAGATTTCTGTCTTCATAAATATTAGGCAGCTTTACTGCTTCAGCTCTTTGCTGCCCATTAATTTCAATGACCTAGACAGCAAGGCTACTATGCCTGGATTCTAAGTACTGTTTATGGCCTTGTTTTCAAAAGCCATGTTATTCCTTATTTAGATACTCCTGCTGTCTTATCTAATCGCGAGTCGCTATTTCTCTCTTCATACATTTTCTGAGTGTAGGCCTAAGTTCTTTTCCCAAAGCTATCTAACTTTGAGAACTTTCTCTTATGAGTAACTGGAGAGTTTTACTTTGAGCTTCAAATGAAGAATATGAGAAATTGATAATGAGAAAAATTAAACTCAGCTGACTTTGGGTGAGCGTTTGGGTGAGGATCGGTTTGATTTAGGACTAAAAATCTTAGGGCTGTTTTCTTCTTGCTAGTAGATTATCTTAAAGTAGATTTCTTGGCTGTAGGTTTGGTCTGAGGCTCAAGTACATGTGAGAGATCGCTTGACTCCTTGGGCTACTGCTAGCTATAGAATCGAGGATTGAGATGTGAGGTTAGATCTTAAACTCTGGTTAGGCGCGTCTTTCTTGATAGCTGGTCCTCTCTGATCCTCCGCTCACTTTCCTTCTGATTATCCAACTCTATTTGGAGTTCATTCTTCCCATTTGCCATAATTTCCTAAATTATCTCCTCTCGATCCTCATCTGCTTCCTCATAGAGCTTAATTGCTTTATCATAGTTGTCTATCTTTTTCATCTTGAGAAGCTCCTGCTCCCTTTCTTAGGCCTTCGTACCGAGAGGGTCTTCAATGAATTTGGAGTAGTTGATGTGCCTCCAAGAAAAGTCCTAGCTCACTTAAAGTTATGAATACTAGAAATTTGCATGAATTAAATGGAAAAGAACACTTTGAGACTGTATAAGGCATTCATAATTTCCAGGCCAACCTTTTGCTTTGAGTCTCCCTTAGTCAAGCCATGCATCATTAAGGAGCGCTGATATTTCCCAAGCTTTAGAATGAGAGGGACATCCCCTATCATATTATCCATGTTCAGTATCTTTTCTGACATTGCTATCAAAGAGTCCTTAAAGATACACCTGCAGAAAATCTAAGTGAAGTCGTCTTTTGTGATGATACTAACTTTGCCATCTGCATCTAGGTATTTGAGCAAGATCTTTTTTGCAGTATCTACATCACTTGAGATTCCCTTCTTTACGAGTAGATCAGTAACCCTCTCTATAGGTTACTCAAGCTTTTACTAGAGGTCTATTTCTCTCCACCACTCTATAACTATCTCCATCAACTCAGCTATTGAGGGAGTATTCTTCTCAAGCATAAGTATAGACTACCTCTTAGTTGCATTCTTAGCAAACTTAATTAGGCTTGCACGTTTTGCATTGGCTATTGGATCCTCAGCCACATAGTCACTACTTCCATTCACAGATGAGTCTAGTGAGGCAAAACTTTATTCATTCGGACTTATGGCTCCTTAAGTAGACCCCAGATGCTTTCCTTAAATTAACAGTAGTACAATTAAATTAAAGTCCTGTAGAAACTTTCTCAGGGGAGAATTCTAGATAGCCTGGCGATACTTTTAAAACCTACACATCTGTGTGCATATGCTGGAAGTCTCTTGTTCCTCCTGTCTTACTCTAATTTTCAGTATTCTAGTTCTGGATTACTTATTGCTACTGATGTCTTTCTTGTAACCACTTCTGCTGGATCATATAAAGTTTATCACTAACTATTTGAATATAAGATCTTGAGGAGCTAAGCCTGCTATTCCAGATACTTCTTCTCCAAGCAAGTGTTCTTAATGATCGTTGAAATTTTCTCTCCAACTTTATCTGCTCTAAATATCTTCACGAAGTCCTTGAGTGTGAAAGTTAAATTCTCGGTGTTGTCTTCGTCTGATTCGTCTTAGGATTTATTGGCACCGACAGCTACAGACAACTTCTTTTGCTTTTTAGACTGCTTGCTCTTCTCACTAAGTGACTCTATCAATTTAGCCACAAATTGAGAATCTGTACTCAACCCGAGTGCAACAAGTGGCTCTGCGATTTCATCAAGCTCAAGTATTCCAGAGTTCATGCTTAAAATAATAGCAATTATTTATTTAGCAAGTTGTCATCATCCCATATTTTGAAAAGGTCCTTAGCGAATTCAACATGTCTCTCCTTTTGCGAATAGGAAACCTCTGCACTTTTCTATCAGCATTCGTTTAAGCATTTTTAGCAGCTGCTCCACTTTCCCTTATCTTATTCTATCTCCTCTTTTTTATCCACATCTCAGTTTTCTTGAAGACTATAAACTGTCTGTTGTTAAGCCCCAGAAGCTGCTGCATAGTATGCTTTGGAACGGCTGCTTCAATTATTCTTAACTGCTCCTCAGTGATTAAAGGGTTGTACTTCTCTAATACTTTGTCATTAACTTCCATATCGTTTTCAACTTAAGGATCTTCCACTATCATTCCAATTAAGAGTAAAAATATTAAGATGGAAATAAGATTATATCTAGTGTATCTTCGAATCGTTCTATAACTTCTTGACCTTCCTTTAGCCAGCGAGCTTGCCAGACTGTATTATACTCTGGGAGAATCTTTCGTAATTTTGCTTTGAACTAGGGCCGTTGAAGTGATTCATAGTTGCTGTGATGCTAGATGGAGCTGCATCTCAATTAATTTAAAAGAGTAGTTATAATATTAAAACTATAAGGATCTTATGAGTCAGAGGGTGCTTTTCCTTATTACTAAGAATTTTGCAGTCTCTTTTTCTCTTCGAAGGAACTCTTCTGGATCTTGGATTCAACCTGCACCTTAATTTTATAGAGGTTGTTGAGACTGATCTTATTGCCAGAGTTGGGGTTGAAAAGAGGCAGGTCGTCTATTTAATCCTCTTGCTCTACAAATTTCCTCCTCTAAAAGCTCTCATATAGTAAAAATAAAGCTAATATATTAAATTAGATTAGCTGTCTTGGTTGAGAGGATCATCAGATGCACGTTTTGAATTCACACGAGCGTCTATCTACTATATTGTTTAAATAAATACTAAATCAAAATTTATCCAAACACTTTTATATCCAATTAGAGATATTCAAGTTTAAAAATAGTTAGTTCCTTCATAAAATGATAAAGATTTTACAAGTTTAGGCAGTATAATATTTTAAGAAATTTATTATCCTCTTTAAACTAATGTTTATGTGTGTATTTTTAGTTTCTCTTATTTTTTCTTTTTACAATTTAAATCCCTTGATAATTACTTCTTATGACTTTGGAAAGATTGTGGTTTGCTGACTAGTGCCTTGAAAGATTTAAATCCTCTTGCTCCTTTCATTTAATCCCAAAATGCAAAATATCTTATAACAAATAATTCTAAGTTGCCATGTTATTTGGATAGTCATTAATTACACTCGCACTCCTCACACTCTAATTAAATTTGACTGAGGCCTAGTCACTTTTATCCCTGGGGGAAGTAGGCTGGGATGCAGTCACTGGGCTTATCATTTTCAAATTCAAGAAAGCGCTGCTTCTTTTAGCATAGGGACTTTGCTTTTAAGTGCTAGGAGGAAGTTGCTTACTCTCTCCAATGAGCAAATCCAATTCTTCCTCCTCAACTGTGGGGTCCAAGGCTTTAATTATTTTAACATTAATTTTTAATATTTAAGGGAGACTGGACTGAGACCTACTTGAGTTTGGAAACCTATGCAGTCTCTGCTTTGCTTCCTTCTCTTGAATGTTCTTGAGGAGAGTGGTCTTGCTGAGTTGCTTGAGTTTGAGATCTCCTTTGATCTTTTGAGTGACGCTATCTGCTGGTGGCTTTATAATATCGAGGTCCTCTATCACACTTTGATTGCTTGAGAGTCTTGCTAATTCACAGGAGTGGGGTCAGTAGTGGCTTCATTTTAAGGCCTAAGTAGAGCTCTCATCTCTTCTACAGTATTGTTGCTCCCTCCATACTATAATAAAATGCATAGTAATATAATTTGATTGCTCAAAGAGTTGAGGACTTGCTGATTCTACTGTAGCTTCTTGAGTTGTCGGTTGTTAGTCTGAATTTAAGCAATCACATACTTCCGCTTGGTCTCATGCACATAGCTGCTGCTAAACTCAGCTAAAATCAAAAATTAGCAAAGGAAATACAATAAAGGGTGATGTCTTACTGTCATTGAACTTTTGCTTGATTTAGGCAAGGAAAAGAGGATTGAACTTTGAGTTATCGAGCAGTGCTTGATGGTACACTTGATAGGAGGAATGAGAGGAGGTGTGTTGTAGAGGATCCATTTCTTGAGTCAGTTCTTTCAAGTCTTGTATTCTCTAAGTGCTTTTCTTATGCGTGTCATCTGCCACAACACTCCCACCACCACTTATCTTTCTATCCATGACTGAGTTTCTCACAAATAAAAATTAATGAAGCTGATATTAGATTCCCCTTCTCTCCTTCTTTATCTCTGCCTTAATATAGTACTTATTTAAGCAAGTTCGATATATCTATATCAAAGGTGCTTATGCTTAGCTTTCCAGCATTAAAGAGACTGTTCCCAAGCATACTTCTGCTTGTAGAGTGCTTGGGTAGGGAAAGGTTATTCTTAGTGAGTCCATACCCCTACTTCTTAGAAATGTTTAGCTATGAGCGATCAGTTGCTGTGGGGAGCTAGGCTGAGTCTTGGTAGTCACTCATGGCTGACTTTACATTAAGGAGGGGAAGGTAAGGAACCTTCGAAACTCCTTCTTGGGATATGCATCAAACTCAAATCTAGACATAAGATTAAATGGGCCTGAGATAGCTGAAGAGGAAAGGGGGAAATTTAATGAGATCTCTGCTTAAGTGAATTGTCTCTTGGACCTGTGCCATTCATAGTCTTCTACACTAAGTTCTGAAGTCTGAAGTCTGCTGAGCTCATGTCAGGTGCTAAAATAAGTTTTATAAAAAGAATACTAACAGAGAAATCTTGCCAAAGAGCCATAGTTAGAGAAAGACTGAGTGTCATTATGACTTTCATCTGCCTGAATATTTCCAAAGCCCTTGAATAGCTCATATTAGCTGCTAAGGTTAAGATTTTGGCCATGGCCTTTGAACAGAGACTGTTTGCTTTTGGTAGGCTGCTAGTTGGTATGATTTTCAGGTTCTACTCCTTTAATGTAGATCTGATTATAATCAAAACAAAGTGCTAATCAACTCAAGAGTTTAATTTGACTAAATCTATTTCTAACAATATTAAAGCTATCAGTGCTGATTTCTTCTTTCCTCTTAAGTCTCTTCAGATTGTCCTCCTCATGCTAATTATTATTCGGATGTTTTTATTTCTAAGGACTCGTGTGCTTAGAATCCTTTACTGGCTTGAAATTGCTGTGGTTGTAAGTAGCCATTTAAGAATGGTAGTTTACTCTCCGATGGTCAATAGTGGTGTTTTAAGTTGAGGTAAACTAGGTGCCTCCATGATGCCCCTATAAACCAGCCAAGCTATTCACACTCAACGCTTCCTCACTTCCATCCAGCATGAAGTTTCTTATAGAGTGAGTGCTCATCAGATCACTCTTAGAATTTGCAAACAAAAATTAAGATAGTTTAATTTTTGTCCTCCTTTCCTTGTCCTTAGGGTTTTGAAGAAGACTGATGCTACAGATTGGAAAAAGAGATGAGGGAGGCAGGGGACAGCAAGCCTAGATCAGGAATAGGCTTGAGAATTTATTGCAACTATAGACGGTTATTTGAGGGTGAAACCGGTCTCTCTTTTTGCATCATTAACTTCTACTACGTTTTTAATAAATTAAAGATAATCTTCTAAAACGAAATCTACCCTCTAAAATGGTGAATATAGAATGACTTCAGAATTCTTTAGCCTCTCTTTCGCTTTATTACAAACTATTTTTGCTTTCAGTTTGAATTGTAAGTTAAATACACTTAATCTCACTCTTAATGCTTTGTGAATATATCAAACTGTGCAGTCTAGCTACATAACCCCGCTTTTATTTCCTCATCAGTTACTGATTAGGCTTGCTCTGACTGGTCGAAGTAAGGGTGCTACATAGCGTCAATGGGAGTTATTCTTTCGTTCTTGTCATTACTCAAAATAAATATAAACAGAATAAGAATGGATCATAAACTAGCATGCGCTTGAGTAAATCCATAGCTAGTTCGTTTGCGAGCAATTTATTGGCAGAGTTTATGAAGCCCTCTAACTCCACAGCGGGATATTACTTCATTATTTTTGAAATGGCTGTTGGCAAGTTACAAACAAATTATTCCATAATGGTTCATAAGTTGATCTTATATTTGCGAAGGTACTCTCTTAGTCCATCTGTGCCCATAACCTTTGCAATCTTAACTAGCTGGTCGTTGTTATCTGAGCCCTTGAAGAAGGGGTCTATGCGGAAGATCATAGTTGCGAAGGTGCAACCAAGCGACCAAATGTCAAGTGAGTAGTGGTACAGTTTGTCTTCTACCATCAGCTCTGGTCCCTTATAATAGCGAGATGCAACTCTCACATTTCGATACATCTATATCATATTTAAAGTTCACTTGTTTTAAAGAGTGATTGTATTCTTAGCCTGGGGTATAGAAATCAGCAAGACCCCAATCGATGAGTCTTAGGTCTCTCTTTTCATGGTTGATAACTATGTTTAGTGGCTTGACATCTCTGTGCATGATGCCGTGCTAATGCGAGTAATCCAAAGCCTCAAGCAACTTGTAGAGATAGATCCTCACCTCCTCGTCTGTTAACCTCTGGAAAAGTAGCTTGGACTCATTATATACGTTCAGTCATTAATTCCTTATATTTGAAGTGGTTAACTCAATATTTGGGATGTGCTCATAGATGAGGCAAGGTATTTTCGTTCCTGCATCTCTGGTTACATCGAATAGCTTGACTATGTTTGGCCCTCCATAGAGAGTTTGCAGGATCTTGATTTCTCTGTAGATCTTCTCAGTCCTCACAGGCTTGAGGATCTTAGCAACGCAGCGCTGATTGTTCTTCAGGCATGCTGCTTCATAGACCTCAGAATATTTGCCTCTGCCCAGCTTTTGAACCAGGTGGTAGTTGTCTTAGTCACCCCAGTGAATAGTCATTTGCTAATAATAGGAGTAGTCCTTGGGCCTTTCCACACACGCTTGCAAATATGGCAAACTTTCCCAAGGATAAAAAGAAACAATGAATGAAAAGTATAAATAAAGGATTAAGAGGGAGAGCATCTAAGTAATCCTCTGGATTTGAGAAAGGAGGACTAGCCAATGCGTGAGGAATGACAGGTTACGAACTCGTGGATTGCATGTCTAGGTAAGTTTTTTGCTTTAAAATAGGATTGTTGTAGAGGTCAAAGCTTTGCGTGATTAGTTATCACTTGATAGTAGCTTGAGTTTTAAATCAAATTTATTCCATTTCTAATTATCTTAATACTAAATATTCTCTCTCTGTGCTTGGTACATTTAGAATTCCACTAGCAGAAAGAACAAAGTTTAAATTAAAGTAATGCTCTCTTAAATCGATAGCGCTTCACTTAGCTTCTGGCACATCTGCCGCTTGCTGTTATTTCTTTTTGCCTTCCTTTTCCTTCTTGGCCCCTTGCTGCTATTGCTGTGCCTGCTATTTCTCAGTCTTCTGCCTAATATTACTCATCTAAAATACGAATTCTCCATTAAAGTGCACTCTAAAGCTATAATAGCTTCTTGTTGGACTTTTTCAAGATCCTGCTGGTCTAGGAGCTTTCTGGCTTCCTCCTTCTCCTCTTTGGAGAGGAAATCGTCAATGCCTCTGTTTGACCTGGGCTCCTTCAAACTGATGAATTTCAGCCAGTTCTCCAAATCAGTCTCAGCTGCCTTTCTCGCTTCCACATTTTTCAAATTGTTGACTCTGCCTTCAGAGGGTCCTAAGTACTTATCTAGCTTCTCTGCAAATTTTCTTGCAGACAACATCTAAGAGAAAAAGCTGTTTCCCTTCATGTAGTCAAAAATACTCACTCAATTACACTTAAAATCATTAAATAAGTGCTTCATCACACTTATAGGTTATCCATAAATATGTGTGTGAGTGATCGATGTCCACAATCTTCCAGTTCTTGAAGTTAAGCTTGCGCATCTTTATGTATTCGCCGAAAGAATGGTCTATCAAGTTCAGAGTAGAGGGAGTATTCAGTTGGTTCTCGAAAACCACAATATGGTTTCCACTATAATCTGAGCTGTATAGCTCCCCGTTTGCGGAAGAGAGTGCCTTGTTCAAGCCAGTAATTTGCAGAGTCACCCTGAATACCACGCTTTGGGATCTCTCTAGCATTTTCTTGCGCATGGCGTAGAAAATGTCCTTAGTCCTATCTTGCAGCTGAGCGACTTCAAGACTTGTGATATCTGGCTTCTCTGATTCCTCCTTTATCTTGTTGAGCTCTTCATCGTTGTGCTCTTGCAAGTAAAGTGGCACATAACCGAAGTGGTACTTGTGAGTGTAGATGCGGAGTCCTTGCTTCTCATGATTGTCCACATAGACATAGTCAATGTTGGTATCGTTCTTTGAGCGATCGTGGCTCACTCCCTTGATAAACAATGTCTCCACGATGTAGGAATCGTTGCCCTCCATCTTATTCAAGTCGAAGGAAATGTTGAACTTGTCGAGCACAGCTTGGTTGCTCTCTAGTTTTTAGAAAAAACGCTTTTCAGTCAGCTTCTCCACTTTATGATAATTAACTAACTAAGATGATTTAACACTGTTTCGTAATCCTTGTTAGCGAAGGACTCAAGCAGGTGGACAAACATTTCTTGGAGGTGCTCCTTAAGAATCTCCTCTTCGATTTTCTTCTCCTATAGGAAGCCTTCGCAAAGAGGCTTGGTATCAAGCTTGGGGAGGAGATGAGTGCCAGCTCTGTCGAGAGGTAGAGCTCCATTGCAAATGTGTTCAATCGAAAGTTTCTTGGGACGCTTTTCAGCCTGAGCTGCATCAAATTCTTCCATTCTCTTATCGAGTTCATAATAATATATCATTAGAATGATGATGAATGTTGATTAATAAGTTCCTCCTGCGAAATATTGCTATCTTGCTCTTCTTATTGCTGGGAACTTGAACTCTTTAAAAAATAAATCTACGCACGTATTTTTAGAACTCATTTGCTGGTTGAGAGTGGGCTAGCCTTGGGAAACTGGTAGAGAAATTTCTCATGGCGTTATTAAACAGAAGAGTTTGTTGGAGGGATTGGAACTTGTTAATATGATTGTGCTGCTTCTGAGAGCTAGAAGCAAGTAGTCTGAATAGTTTAGAGCGGTGGGTTTTAATGGCTTACATTTTATATTATACACTTTATTTTATAATACAATCAATTCAAAATTAATGTTCGCTTTCAATATCAGCAACATTTTTAAATCAAATCTACAATGCATTTGAGAAATGAGATTTAACTTTGTTTGTTTTATCAGAATTTTTAAAGAAATTTAAAAAATTATATTTTCCCCCAAAAAATTATACAGAAGTGCATATACTTTGATAAGGTGATGAATTTAAATCTAAGAAATTTGAATTCTCAATTTATAAACAATATTTCAAAACTAATATCCTCAAATACACCGCAGCACATAAACCATTCTTATTTTTAAAATGGCTCCATAAAGGAAATTAACCTAAAATCACCCCCCTCACTGAGGACGAAATCGAGGAAATCAAGGAAGCCTTCGACCTCTTCGACACCGACGGCAGCGGCTCCATCGACCCCAAGGAACTCAAGGCTGCCATGCAGTCTCTTGGCTTTGAGGCCAAGAACCAGACCATCTTCCAAATGATCAGCGATTTGGACAAGAACAAGAGCGGCACCATCGACTTCGAGGAGTTCCTGGATATGATGACTGCCCGCATGAGCGACAAGGACACCCGCGAGGACATCTCCAAGGTCTTCCGCCTCTTCGACGACGACAACACTGGCACCATCACCTTGAGAAACCTGCGCAGAGTGGCTCGCGAGTTGGGCGAGACCATGACCGACGAGGAGCTGCAGGAGATGATCGACCGTGCTGACTCGAACGGCGACGGAGCAGTGACCCTGGACGACTTCTTCAACATCATGACTAAGAAGACCTTCGCTTGAGAAAAGGCTTAAGCGCCTGTTATAAATACAACAGAATTTCAAACATAAATAAATAGACAATGATCAGAAGAGTCGGCAGCCATTGAAGTTTAGAGGTGAATATAATGATTATGTAATTTGCTGCTGGTGAAGTTAAAAGATCAGCAGTAGCAGTTGCGTTTGTGGTTGCTTGGCTTTTCTTTTTGATAAATTTAAATTAACTCTATTTTTCTAGAAGTATAGAGTGAATGTAGCATATGCAGATATAGAGTAGGGTGAGAATATTTATGGTGAGAAAGCATGGGAGTGCTATAATTTAATAGAAGAGATTAATAAGAAATGAACGACGACGACATCTATAATGCGTTTGCAGATGCTTATGTCATGGAGACGAAGAGTCAACGCCAGGCAGACAAGAAATCAAAAAATAGTTTCCAACAGACTAAATCAAAGAATAAAAAGTCCTCCTCAAGTAAATCCCTTAACTAATATATATTCTATATTTATTATGATTTGGAGTTTAAATAAGCAAAGAGTCAAGCACCAATTGATACCGCAAAAGGCTTTTTTGGTGGACTGGAGAAGGAGTCAGACCTTGAGAGTCAATCCACAGGCACAAATAGCATAGGTGGAGCTAGTAGCGGAAGTTAATTTTCAGTCAGTCTCTCCAATTACTCCACATAAATTAATGCTAAAGGAAGTCAAATCAAGACAAAGATTAACAACATATTCGCGCAAGAAGCTCAGCAATAAACTCAAGGAGCATTCAAGAGGGGAATTGAAAATTTAAAGTCTAAAGTATTCAAGAGTTCGGAAAAGGATAGCCAGTCCAATAACCAATACTTCAAACTTATATCGAGTACCTCTTCATTGAATAATAACTCGAAGTGGGCAAAGAGAGACACCCCAAAAGCATTTATCTGCTTTGCCATTCATTAAAATAAATAGATAATCCTCATGAATCAGAAATATGATGACTGATTGGAGCTTTCCTAATGACTGTATCTCTATTGAACATTCCCTCTCTGATCTTAGCTCCCCAAATTTTCACTCTCTTCTTCACTCTAGCTATGATGGCTTCTCTGTCAGGACTCGCCTTTTTGAACGGGCCCAGTAACTACATTTCCAAAATGTCTCAGAGCAAGAACATTCTAGCAAGCGTGACTCTTATAGCGAGCATAGTCTTCAGTCTTTACTTCTCAATAATCAAGGGCAGCTACCTCTGGTCACTAATTTTCTGCTTCATTCAGGTAAATTCACTTTAAATTACTCTTTGACTTCCTTCCCCTCTATCAATAATTTCTAATTATTTTTGCCATAGTTGAACGCAGTGATTTTGTTCTTCTGCAACACTTTCCCAGCTGGCAAGGCAGGAATGAAAATGGCGCATGGTGCAGCACAGAACTTATTCATGACTTAACTAAGATGAAAATACAACCACCCAATAGAAGATATATGAAAGTTAACTGTATAGACTTAAAAGAGGAGAAGTTAAGTAACTAACTATCCCTCAGTAATAGCTTAAATAACCCTAAAGATAGATAGATGATAGATCATCTGTATATTTTATTTCTGCTTCAAAGTATTAACTTTCTTTCTTTTCAGTGTTTATAGTACTTTATTCTAAAGAGTGAATCAATTTATCTTTAAATAAATAGTCTCTCTCTCTTAGGCAGAACGGTACCATCTTAATCACTATATTGCACTATTTGATTCAAAAGTTGCCTGGACCGGGAAGGATTCCTCCCATTTAGCTGGCTTAAGACCTGGGCACAGCGCCACTGTTGAATATCTGACTGCCAGCTGATTTGATGGGGTTGTACTTCTCATGGTGAGGCACTTGAATGAACTACCTTCCTTCGCCTGTGAGGATATTAAACCCTGAGTTCATCTTGTGCTCAAGGTTCTTGCTGCGCATGATAGCTCTCACCTTTGAGTCTTGATCAACTTGCATTAACTTATTGCCCTCCTTGTTACGGTCGTAGTCCATGTTAATGATGTTGTAAGCAGCCCCTCCCATGTTCTTCTTTCCAGCTTGGTAGACCTCAGCCTTGAAAGTTATACGATCTTTTTGGAACTTATCTTTCTACTCCATCCAGTCCCAGCGAGTCTGCTCTCTTTAGAAGCGTTCTTGTCTGAGGTTGTTGAGTTTGGAGAACTTCACATCGTAATTTTCCTCTCTCACCTTCTTGTCAATCACAGCAAAGTCCTTGTCAAATCTATCAGCCTCTATAAAATGAATAAGTTAAAGTAATGCTAGTAGTTTTCATGAAACTGGTTCTTGATTGGAGATTGTTATACTTACCATTCACATAGTGTGTGGAGATGGGATCTGGGTTGTTGAGATTGGCTTGGTCTACATATTTTTGGAAGCCTCCGACTCGGTTCTTCAAACGAGTGATCTCAATCTTTTCCTTGTCTTTCATTGCTGCCTATATGTAAATAAATCTCTCAATCCTTCTTTAATTCATTCAAACTTTCAAGAAATTCCTTGAAACCTCTGTTAGTTGTAACTTACTCTTTCCTCTCTGGTTCTTGGAGCGATAGCGTTGAACTCTGTCGGTTATATGGGCTGCTGAGTGCTCATGAATTAATTCCTGTTTACAACTATATTAATTTACTTGTTTCTTCTTACCAAAATTTTTATAAAGCTCATAGAACATCTTCTCTAAAGAATAGCTTCTGTAAGCTAATTCAAATATCTTATCACTCACTTATATATGTTCAATTCTCTACTGCTTTATCAGAAACCATTTCTACAAGAGCAGATTAGGGTTGTGACTATTATCTTTTCGGTGAGGGTGAACGCTCGCTGCCAGTCTTCTAGCCCGGCAGAAGTGGAGTTGAAACTTGCTTGAAGACAAAGAGTGTCTCATTTACCTTCTTGAGCACGTTGCTAAGATAGTTCTCCTCAAAAGTCTTCCTTGTGCGTTCCATAGTCTTCAGTCTCTCCTGCTTGGATCTATCCAGGATATTTTATTCATCAAACTCTAGATTGAATCTAACTGTGGATGGCTTAAAGAGTGGGATTTAGTTAGAGGAGCTGGTGGATTTCTGTTTTTAACCTAACTGTAATTAACTCAGGTCATCTAACTACTACTGAGGCACAACCAACGCACTTATCCTTTGCTTAGGTGAGAGCTTGTTGTTCTGGGACTGCCTCCTGTTCTTGTTCTCATCTAGATTTTACACTGATCCTTGGTACGCAAACTCAAGTAGAAAATTAAATCCATAGCACAATAATTTACTCTCCTTCTTCTGCTGTCTCTCCTTCTTTATTAAACTTCTTCGGATCGGTTTATTCTCCTTCATTGAAAATAATAGAGTCTCTATCGCTCAAAGTACTAGCATCCTGGCGCTACTTCCTTCTTTTGCTTTACTCTCTGACCTTCTCTTTGATTTGCTGGTAGAAGTTGCTGTTAGGGTTGTGAATGAAGTTACCTCCTCTGAGCTGCCTCACACTCCAAGACTTCTTAAACTTCTCTTCCTTACCATTCAGACATTGAATAGACACATAATGTATATAGAATAATAAGATTGAGGGATCTTGTGCGGCCTCAACTTGATCTAGTCTAACTCAAAATCGTACTTGAGGTGTCTTCCTTCCTCTTCTACTTTTTGCAAAATGACAGTCTTGAAATTCTAATTGCCTAAATTCTCCTTCAAATACTACTTGCTGAATCCTTAGCCTTCCCCTAAAGTCTGAGTGACCAGCTAAACTTTCTCTGAGCCAGAGCGTACTAATGACTTATTTATTTGAGGGAACTACTTCACAGCTTTATCAACAGTAGGAACACAAAATTCTAATTTCAAAAAGCTTTCTTATTCCTGTCTGATTCTTAGGTGGTGAGTTGGAGGAGAGTCTATCTGTAGGCTTTATCAGTGCTTGCCAGTCTCTTCAACTGATCCTGAAAGACTGCCCTCTTCTTTTTGGTGTAGCAGTAGTCCATGTAAATGTCCTCCATTTCTCTAGACTGCAGGTCTTTCATCGATCCAACTAGGTTTGAGTTAGAGAAGTTGAACATGTTTACTCAAAATCTTGAATAAGTATAACAATGCTTGCATTAAGTCCAGTATAATTAAATGGATTGGCAGGTCCTAAGCCTCTGTTCCTTGTTGAAGATGCTTAAGGGTTACTTAGGATTTAAGATGCAACTGGATTTTAAAAACACGATTAAGTATTTGAGAAAGATTGGTGATGTTGCGAGATGTCTTGGCTCCAAGTGTCTCGGTGCTGATCAATCCACTTCTTAAGGCTGACCTGAGGGTTGGTTTCTCATAGTTGTTTTCCCGAGAAGTTGCTCTTCCTTTTAAAAGGAAGGAAGAACTGCCCTGCTAGCTCAGCTTATGTTTTCCTAAATAGCGCGCACTCTATCCTCTATTGGATAGATTCCCTAGCAAATTATTATCCTAGTTTTCATTGGAGGGAGGCTACTTCTTGACTGCATCTATGATGTCAGGCTGTTGAAGCAACGGATCTAAAGTCTTCCTCTGCAGGATATTCTTAAACAGTTATTACCAAGCGGTTGGCTTATGTAAAATATAATACATAGCAAAATATCTAATAAGTCTTTCTTCTTTGATCGTCATCAAGATATGTATTTATACTTTTTTAAATTTAAACTGATCAAGATCGTTTGAAGGTGTGTTAGTTCCATTGAAATTAGCCAGACCCTCAACTACACCAAATCTATTAGTCTAACCACCTTCAGCCCCGGATTTAATGGCAGTAGAAGAGTTGTTCTTGTCAAATATAAAATCGAAGGGAGCTTTGCCTTTTGCTCCTGGCTTCACGTTAGAGATGTAGTCTTCTATTGCACTTTTAAAATCTATCTTCCTCGCTAGAATAGGTGTCGTTAAGTTGGATTGAGAGGGAGTTATTTATGTCTCCATTAACTTTGGCTATAGAAGGGAACTCTTCTAATTTGCATTCTAATCTTGTCCCGGCTTAACTATCAACAACTAAAATCGCTTCTCTTTCCATTCTCAGATCTATAATTATAAAATAAAAAGATAATTAGCATTGAGAAAGACACTTTCATATTTGGAATGCTCGATTCAAAGCTTGACTAATTTAAAAGAAAATTGATATTCCTTATATTAACTCAATACTGAACTAAAACTTCTTCATGAGACTTTGCGAAAGGCTGCAATACCTTATTGGCCTTGGTTACTATGCTAATGTGCTATCTCAGCACCATTACTCCTAATTCATCCTTTTTGGAGCTCTAATAATCTCTTTCATTCTCGGAGCCTACTTTGAAGGACTGCGCTTGCATCAGTTCCCTAGTATGCTTGGGCTAATTATCCACTCCATCTTTTTCTTCGCTACATGGAGTTCTGGCTTTACTTACCTGCAGTGGACATCGTTTGCCTCGTCCTACATTGTTTCTCAATCTTCTTGCTAGTAGTTTTCGGAGAGGTGAACTTCAACCGCATGAAGATGTTTGGCCGATATCAAGTTGGATACAAGGAATTCAAAAGCAAGGAGCTTGGGAGCATGGTTTCAGTCTACTACCCAATTTCCAAGGAGACGCACAGCCGCATGATTGGACGTCATAATGTTTCTTGGCTCAGAGATGGTGACAAGACCTTACTTGGACTCGCTAAGGCAAGTGGTGAATACGGATAAGACAAGCACATTAGCGTGAATGTATTAAGACACTTATAATTGAAAAGACAGAGGGTGGATAAAGTGTTTGAATTTAATTTACACTTAAGGAAAGGGGCAGCTAGACGTAGCTATGAATGCAGAAATACACCCAGATTTCTTAGATAAGCCCATTATACCCTTAGTTTACTGTCATGGTCTCAGTTCAAACAGAACTATGCATAGTGGAACTTGCAAAGACCTCGCTTCACATGGTTATATGGTATTCATTTTGGACTTCAAGGATGGAACTTCATCTTATGTCAAAGATCAAAATGGATAAGAGATCAAATTTTAAATTATTCTCCATACTTCATTTATTGATCTACTATGATTCAAAGCATCTGGCTTACGATTATGAGCTACGCAGAGCACAGATTACACAAAGAGAAAGAGATATAGAAGCCTTAGTTAATGAGATAGAAAATTAGGAAGAACTGGTTATTCAACACTCTGCATTTTAACTCCAAAGTTAAGTTGGCTTTTGACCAACTAATCATGAGTGGTCATTCATTTGGAGCCATAACAGCAATCTCAGTGACTATCAAAGACCCTAGAGTAAAGCTGCTCTTCTGCTTAGATCCCTGGACCTTCTCCTATCACAAAGAAATTTTGGCTGGGCAATTCAAACTTAAGGTTCCCTTTTTCACAGTGTCTACTGAAGCTTTCCACCCAGCTTGCAAATTCGATAACTGGAAGTGTACTCAGAACCTTTTTGAAAATAGCTCAAACCCTCTGAAGGAGAACATCATCTACAAGAATGCAGGCCACTTGAATCAGTGCGATATGGCAGTACTTATCCCTCTTGAACTTTATCTTCTCGCTAGGTGGAGGCCTAGGACTGACTGCGTAGACATCTATCATGGATAATCAAAGGTCGTGTTGAACTTTTTGGCCAAGGCAGGATTTAATAACGAAACCTTCGACTCTAATGGAATAAAAAGAATGGTTCACGACTTGAGGCGCACCAACTGGATAACTTATGATATCGAACTCTCTGATAAGGGAGAAGCAATAGTAAATCCTAAGAGAGATAACTTAAAATACACTCCTCCTGAAATTGAATTCTCAACCAAAACTCAGTCAAACTGACAATCAAATATATAGACACCTCGATAAATGAACGTCGTTTAAAGTTTTCTGCCAAGATACTCATTACGGCAAATAATCTATCTATCTATTTCTTAATAATCATAAACTTAGTTTTACCCAGGCTTTAAACTTATTTCGAACCAAATTTTGATAGCTAATTTAAATTTACATTCTACGCGATTTATATTCATTCAGAGCGCATTTATAGGTCAGTTAAGGAGTTAAGCTTAGAACAAAGTTTAGTTTGCTTTGAAAACCATCCCATCATAAATTTCGAAATCGTCGTTAAGATAAAGCCACGTACCATTCAAAGACCTTTTATCCTCATAGCCATCCTACAAAAACCAGCTCTACTTTTTAGAATCGAACTAAATGTGAGCTTGGAACTTAGATAAAACTGCATCTTCTATTACAAGTCCAATGAAATCCTTATTTTAATTGTATGTAATTTTACAACATCGCATTGAGTAGACCTTCCGATTTTAATGACCTCGCTATCTGGCTTGAAATAGAAACCTCCCCTGTTGAAGGTCCACCAAATAGCTTCAGTCGCAATTTCAAATGAGAAGAAGCCGCAAATGGATCATTAGGGTTTGGTTTGCTACTCTCATTTGTGTTGTTGTTGCTATTCAAAGCTGCAGCACCAGAGTACCCAAGTTTTTCGTTTATCAAGTTTACTATGATGATAAAGTTTATATATATTTGCTAATTTATGATGAAAGACTCACCCATGTTGAGCAAGTGATTTTCCTTTAGCTCTTGCGGAAAGTCTATACGAACAAAGGCGCCAAAGCCTATGCCTAGATCCTTAATCTAATACTGATTCCTCTCTAAGCTGTACTCAATTTGCAAATGGCGGCCTCTATGTCGTCTCTCAGTTTCTTTGTCCTTTGAAGGAATTCTCAATAAACAGAAAGAAGACTGATAAGAAAAGGAATACAGAAGTCATTGATGATGTCAGCCTATGAAGGTTGCTCTTAGTAGAGTTGCTGCTAGTGATGCTTGCTTCCCTAATTCTTAGTGTGGTTTCTTTTCTTAGAACCCATGAACACAAACCCGTCCTTTGCACTTCTTTCACTCCCTTCTAGTCCTTGCGCATTTATCCTAAAACAATAGAAGAATAGTTTGATGAAATTATCCTGAGAATATGGCCTTTAAGTTTTCCAGAGCTCAGAACTTTGAGTTGAAGCCTTGGTGCTTAGTTGACAATGGATGCTAGCTCTTTAATTCGATGAAAGTCAACCTGACTCTTGTTGATTAGGGAAGTAGTTCTAATGTGCTTTACTAGCTGTTCGTTGTCTTTCCTATCTGTGATGTGCATCTCCCCTTCATACTAAACCATACCAACACTCATTTATATATCCATATTCTCTTATCAATCTTTACTAATTCCTGGCATTAGTTTTATTAGGCTGTTAATTTTCCTTATCATTTTAGTCATAATTAAAATAACTCCTCGATCTCTATAAAAGCAAGGATAGGTCATATTAATAATTGTTGTTGTTGGTTTGCTTTTGGTTGAGCTTGCGGGTGGGTTGCTCTGGGTGTATGAATTCATGATTCTTGTTTACGTTTGCATCGTTGCAACACATGCTCATGCCTTGAGTGCTGTTTCCCATTTCTATCGCCAATTATTATTTTTTCAAATCGCTTTTAAATTCAAATAAAACTATTTTGCAACTTTGTTAAAGCAATTACTCACTCTTTCCCTCATAATCATAATGAAAGTGTATGCATGATTGAGAGAAATGAGAAAGTGAGGAAGTTTGAATTTAAATAATAGTTTGAAATAAAAAGGGGAATTTAAAAATAAAAAATTATTTAAATCACCAGTTAACCAGATCAGAGTGCTCCCCAAAAAGCAAAACCAGAATCTCAAGGGAGAGTGCATTGACTTCCTAAAGAGTAAGTACTATTGATGGGAATCTTGGGTATCAAGCTAAGAGGAGCAAAAGTTATTATCTATAGTTCAAAGCCATTATCTATGAAACTCCTAATTCACTGAAATAAATGAATCTAAGGAATTCCTCAAAGGATACTGCTTAAGGCATTTATTCTTTCTTATCTTCTTCCTGATTAAAAGAAGAGTAATGTACTCAATGGAAAAACGGCAACACTTGTCATTAGGCAATTTTTTCTTTCAAGTTTTATGAAATTAAGATGACCTATTTTAGAGATTATGAACTTCAACGAGATGGTGACTACTCTCATCGAGCTACTAGATTCTCAGGCTTAAAAGATTGAAGATGCCAAGTTGAAGGCAGTAGGTGCTCGCAATAAAATTGAGGGAGAGGAAGATAACCGCAAAAAGAGAGAGCAGGAACTCAAGACCCTTATCAACGAGAAAAAGATTGAACTAGAGAGGTAAGTTCTCACGCACACCTTATCTTAATTTTGGTCATTCATAACTTAAGCAAACACACTCATCACCTTCTTTAGGTTAACTTATCAGTTCGACAGTTTGCAAAAGGTTGCAAATGAGCAGAAGCTCACCATTGAAAAACTTAGCAACAATGAATCTTGAACAAGTTTTTCCAAAAGTCTTAATATGGGAATAAGATTGCAAAGCTCTTAATCTGATATGATCATAGTTGTCATGTATGAGCCAATATTTCTCTCATAGTTAGTAAAATTATTTTTCTAAAACTAAACTCTAAGCACTCTTCTTGCAAATGATTATTCACTTTGATAACTTCTCTAAATCTTAAATGAATGAATATAAGTGCCTGCCTAAGATGTACTCAGGAATTTAAATTCACAAGTTGTTCAGCGAATGTCTGCACCCCAGAATCTGGTGGCATTCTTGTCATAGGAGAAATTCTCGTGGCCCTTTGCCATTACAACTCTCTCATTCCCGTCGGCGTCTCTCACCAACTCTCTCTTGATGGTTGTGTTCTCGTACTGGCCCTTTCCTCCAGCGATGTGCCATGCGTTCCTGATCATCAATTCGAAATAGTCATCATCATCAACTGAAGCGCTAACATCAGCGTAGTATTCAAGCCATTCCTCTGGAGTAACGATTCCGTCCTTCTTGACGGTATCCCACTGTGCCATGAATTCCTCTAAGATGGCTTGCTTGCTCTTTTTGCCTTGCTTGAACTCGGGGTGGAAGCTGACATCATAGGCGTCCTTCAAGTCATCAGTGGTAATGCGACCATCTCCAGTTTTGTCGAGCTTAGCGAAGGCAAGCATGCAGAGGTCCTTTCTGCGCTGATTCATCTCGCCTCTAAGACCGCGGAGGAACTCATCGTAGTCAATCTTTCCATCGTTGTTCTTATCGAAGTACTTGAAAATGCGCTCGAATTCAGAAGGTGTGAGGTCGTGACCATTCTCGCGTAAGCCCCACATGAACTCTTGGCGATCAAGCTTTCTGTCGCGAGAGTTGTCGATTCTGCGGAAGACTATGCCAAGTCCTCTGATTCCGTTGGCTCCTCTGGCCTTGAGAACTGACTTGACCTTGTCAAGAACCTGATTGGGAGGCTCTCTTGTAACACCGAAGACCGGGTTTACGTTTGGGTTGTTGCCACTTCCCTTGAGTGCGAAGAAGTTAGCAAACTCTTCGTAGTCGAGCTTGCCATTTTGATTGGCATCGTACTTATTGAAAACTGCCTCAAGTTCGTGGTCCTTAAACACACAGCCAAGAGTTTCGAGAGCGCGCTTGAACTCAGATGGCTCAATGGTTCCATAACCGTCGAGATCAAAGTGCTTGAAGATCTTTCTAACAGTCTTACCCTCGTCATCTGCACCGTGAGTTCTCTGTCTCACCTTCTCGAAAATGATGTTCTCAAGCTCAGTGATTCTCTGCTCTGAAAGTTGAGTAACGTTGCTGCTGATACCCCAGGTCTTGAGTACCATGTCGACAAAGTAATCGTCCTTCTCCGCTGGAAGAGTTGCGTTAATATCTGCATAGTACTCCAAGAAGCCGCTCTCGGTAATTTGACCGCCCTGAGCACGAGCACTGATCAAGTTCTCGAAGTCATTATACACGGTCTCTTGCTAAAAATAACGCACACCTATAACTTAACTGATTTGCTTCTTCTCTCTGGTAAGAACTCTAGGGTGAGATTGCGAGTTGTACTTTTGGCACAGCTCTCTCAAGGGGACTCTTCCTGATCCAGTCTTCTCCAAACTCTGCCAGGCGTGCTTGACAACAGCCAATCTCTTCTCATTCATATCTTGCTAAACATAGGCAGTCAGTATGAATGCTATCTTCGCTTTTCATTTTACTTACTCTGATAATAATTCAAGTGGAATATAAAAATCAAAATATTTAGTTCTCTAAGAGTAGTGATGAACTCCTCATAGCAGATGTTGCCATCCTTGTTGGCATCGAAGTGGTTGTAGACTGTAGTCAGTTCTTGTCTTGCGAGGAAGACTCCAAGCTTAGACATCATCTCCTCAAACTCAAGCTTGTCCAAAGTTCCATTTCCATTCTTGTCGAACTCCTATTTATAGATGGTAAACTCGTTGTCTTTAAAGATATTGGTGGACAAGAGTTTGAAGAAAGTGGAATCTTGATTTGAAGATTTGAAAGGATCTAGAAATTCAAAATATTCATTTCCATCCAAAATAAGGGGGTAATTAAATTTTTTAATGGGAATCTTTTTAACTTTAAATTACCCAAAACCCTTGGGGTGGAATTTTCATCCCCTTTGGGGGAAACTAAATTTTTGTTTTTGTTTTCTAGACGGTTTTTCCCAAACCATTTTCTTTTTTTGCTTAAGAAACAACAATTAACAATTAATATTTATAATTAAAAAACTAAAAACCCAAAAAGAAACTAGAAAAATTGCATATCTAATAAATACATTTTAATCTTTACGATTGGTTGATTAACAATATATATACTAAAGATCGAGAATTTAAGGTTGCTAAGTAAACTTATGGAAATTAAAATCTTGTCAATATAAAATCACTTAAAGTAAAAAAGCATTTTGAAATCTGAAATATTATAGATGTAATTTTATTTCGCTCAAACAAAGGCAGGTCCTATGAGTTAACTTATGCTTAAATAAGCAAAATTTAAAATTTAAAATTTAAAAATATTTAGAAATATTTTAGAAAATTTAAAATTTCAGTTTAACCCCTTTCCCCTTTTAAATTTAATTTTTATGAGTTGTTATAATTTTCTCTCTTATATAATTATACTCTCTAATCAATCAATGTCTACAGGAAAATAATTTGCATCGCAAAGGACCAAGAGTTTTGCGAATACAGATTCATATATGTAGTTAGGGTAGAGGAAATAAGGAATTTCAAATAAGAAGCTCCAGATTGGAATTTTGCTTATAATATCTATCTGCCTCGCACTTCAGATTAATTTAACAGCTGCTAAATGAGAAAAAATATACTAAGAGATGAGCTCAAACAAATAAAAAATTAGGAATTAGGAGTTGGAATAGCCTAAGAAAACTTAAAGGTATGATAACTCTGGAGAATCATCTGCCATGAAGTCAGTAGGCTAAAAAGTTAAGGAATACCTGCAGCAAAAGAAAATGGAATAGGTAGTAATTGATTCAGAAACTGACTGGTCATTCTATTTACTTCAAAATTATTTCACAGGGTTGTAGGCTTATCAGCATCTACCCTTTCTCAAAAACTCACTCACTCATCTTTATAGATATTATAAAGATAAACGGGTGGTGGGTCCCCCACCACCCGTGCGGTCCCGGACCGCACAGGGTTTGCCCACACCGCACGTGCGGTCCCGGTCCGCACACAGGTTTCCCCACACCGCACCTATGCCCCAGACCGCACGTGCGGTTTGGGGAAGTATGTGGAGTCTCAAAGCAAAAGTTATTAAAGATATAAAATTCTCAGAAATAATGTGCTATAAAAAGATATTGTATTTATTTTAAAATATGAGGTTTTTAAACCATTGCAAAGTCTCGAACTCATTTCATTTTAATTTCTATTTTTAATAAATTTATAGCCTTAATAAAAATGAGAGGTTAAAATTATATAAGAATGATAAATTGATAAAGAATTTTATAATATCTAAAATCAGATTGTGAGCACTGATCATTGTTAAAAGTGACTACTTATCTAAATTAATTTATAATATCCGACAGGGTTTAAGAGATATAAAGATAACGCAAGCCGAATCTGGTCGAGTTCCTCTAATATTATGATAACTTTAACTATATCTCACCTCACATACCAGACCTAGACCTCATAACCTATTTGATAGACATGGGTAGTCCGAGTCTTCTAGTCCTACCAAAGAGGTGGAGTCCACCGAAGCTGAGAATCAGGGCCAAGCACACAGCCGATCAGTAGTTACTTGCCATTTGCCATAGGCTGCGTTACGGGACCTCAGCTACAATAAAGTGGCCAAATCCATGGGAATCAAAGCCAGCACTGTCGTGATGATCATCCAGAGGTAACGCCGCAACGATTTCATCCATGAATCGAGGACATCCAACTGAAGAGTGCGGAAGATACCCTGTGAGATCGAGGCTCTCATCACCTATGCCAAGCACCTGCTAGAGATGGCACACACGAGCCTCAAATAGCGCAATGACTAATACTCTACTAAGTGCGATTAGAGGCACCCAGGGTCTGCCCGGCCACGCTAGCCAAGCTCCTCCTTAGGAACGAGATATACTTCCGCTCATGCAGCTGCTACGCATACATTCGCAACGGCGAGCGGCACCGGTACATCTAAGGGAGTCAGCAGGACCGCCTGGCCCAACACTGACCCTCCAAAATGGATCGCTGCACCTTGCTCTTCCTTCTCTACTCTATTAACATCTTTTGAGTCTCCATCCGCAGGCCAAGCTTGACACTCTGCTCCTGGAGGCGTAGGAGCCTCTACGACTGTTTGCTCAAGCTGAGGAAGAAAAATCGCTGTGCCTTCGACTTTGTCTTAGAGATAGGCTGCCTTTCGAGGAAGCTCCACTACAGATCCACAGTCTTCTGGCTCTGCCTAGTGCAAGCCTTGAACAGATAATTGTACCCCTTCTTGAAGATCTCGTCGACTGGCTTGTACATGGAAAGCATGGTCAGGAGCCACACTCTATCAGCCATTTGCTACTCATCCATCAAGATGCACACTTTGTCCCTCCCTGCAACTTCCTAGGACTTGGAAAATAAGATATCCGATGAGGGAGAACGGGGACAAGTCAGTAGTCTTATCTCTTCATACGTGGCACACCAGACTACGCCTACAATCACGTGCAGTAGGTTCTATTAGGCCACTGCCTTACTCATGAGCTTGGGCAGAAGTAGCCATTCTTCTGCGTGGCCTTGTGCAGCTCCTGCTTACTCTTGATATAGGAGCTCACCTAGAAGAAAGTCTTATTATTCGAGGGATCCATAACTTTATAGACTATACTAATAATTATAAATGAACATAGAGATAACTTATAGTTTTAAGCTGTATGGTGTTCACCTGCATCACTCGATTAAGGTAAAAAAAATGAAGTGGCACAATCTGAGTAATTTGCTTAGAATCAGTTAGGTGATTTTTAAACGCACTTAGTTAAATATAATAATCACTCTCATACTCTGTCGTCCCTATTGCTGATATCCTTTGTATTGCTCTTAGTCTCGCTCTTACTCATATTCGCCTTTAATCCATCTCATGGTCACTTTGAATCACCAATCTTCATTGAGTGTAATCTTGAACACACACTCCCTGGAAGGTATGCATGCTAGGTCCACTCCTCCCAGCACATCATCCAGGGCGTAGGTGTAGCTGCGGGACTCGAAACATCGATCATAATGGATGAGCATTGACTAGCAGAACTACAGTCTGCGCTTCCTAAGAATGAAGTTCATCTTGCTTGCAATGGACTACTGGAGTAAATGAATATGGCCTGATCTTTGTTGAGTGTATCCTTGAGAATTGCCTCTCTTCTCTTGACCGAGGCCTTGATGGAATTGAAGCTTTAATCTTCATTAAGCAGAGCTTATGCAAGAATATTGGCATTGCAACCATCAAATATGGGCTCGAAATAATGATACTCAAGATCAAATGCACAAACTCTTTGTACTCCCTCACGCCATCGATGACTTGTTGGTATACAATGCTCGACATCTACGTCTCTCAATATTTCTTCAAGAGCTCGGATGGACTTGCACTTTTGATATTGGTTATTCGAGGCTTCAAGGCGGCATCAATCATCATTAGAGACCTCCTTAAATAGGAGTAAGGTTTTAAGTTTGTTAAGTTATACAATCCTCCAGGTTTAGAGCCTTTGCTGTAGCGAGTTGTATCTCGTCTTGACTTAGAGTAGCCTCCTTCGAACCTAATTAAGCTATTCCAAGCGTTTATGGAGAGCTGGGCCAGCATGACAAAGTTTAGAGCAGCATCTTTGAACGTGGTGAGCTAGTTGCGGCCATCTGACCAAATACTCATCTTCTCTATAGCAGAGGTGCTGTAGGAGGAGGTTATGGGGCTAGATCTTTGATTGAGAGTTAAAGACTATTGACATCTAGGACTCGACCATTCCAGCCTGCCTCTCGATGAGCACGATTACCTGTTCCGAGAGATCAATGAGGCTCTTCTCAAGAGCCACAGACTAGAGTCCACTATCTGGGTGAGCTTTGAGAATCTCAACGAGGTCGGGGACCTTGTCAAGTTGGAATAGGAGGGGCACGGGGACAAAATGTAGCGCTAGTATTGCAAATAATCATCTAGGAGGAGCCTGGGGCGTTTGGCTGAACCAAGCTTGTTATATATAGAGATCCTTTGGCAGGTGGCGAAAGTAGGTTTATCTCTGAATGCTATCTGGGACTAGCTGCTGCAGAATACATATGAATCCTCCTAGCTCTATTGAGTGGGGAGGTCAGCGAAGCGTCGATATCCAAGAGGTTGGCTTGCTTTCTCGCTTCGGATCGGTATATATTTGCCCTTTGCAGGTAATCTTGACTTGATCTCTTGCTAGCTATAGGATGTATCGGAGAGTGGGCACGGGTGAAGGTCAATATCAACGTGAATTGTCGGCAAGTCAAGCTCTGAATCACTCCATATAGCCGGTAATCATGGGACGAGACAGATTTAAGTTGTTAGGTCAGGCAGTGCAAGTGGCTGTGTCAAACTATACTATATACAACTAGTATAAACTTCATTCCAAATCAACTCACTTAATGATCCCGAGGACTTTACTAACTGAAAAGGCCTAACTCAGCCAAGTACACTTGAATACTTACTACTACTGACCTGGCCTTACTTACCAGTGGTCAGTAGCTTGGGGCCTGCAAACCAATGACAGACAAAAGGTAAGTCCACTCCATCTCTGATGATATATATTCTTCTCATAAACACATAAAACCAGGCAACAACGAGTACAAGACCACACCCCATCTAAGCCCCTATTACACCAATTCACTGTCCGTGAAACACTGTTGATTAACAACACCACCAAAAACCAAACTCCCACCACAACCACCCCCATCAGCACAAACCCACCACAACGATCACAACGGAACACTTCTATGAATGACTAGAAATAATGTGCGTCGTTGGCAGGACGAATTATATGTGCGGTACGGAAGCCCGCACTGCCGGTGCCGGGGACCGACATACTTCCGCCAAACCGCATTTATGTCTCAGACCGCACTGTGCGGTGTGGGGAGACCCTGTGCGGTAGGGACCGCACGTGCGCATGGGGCAAACCCTCATATCCTGTGCGGTCCGGGACCGCACTTGCGGTGGGCAATATAAGTGCGGTCCGGGACCGCACGTGCGGTGGGGGACCCACCACCCAGATAAACTGTAGCTCAGCTCTTCAAGACAATCTTAACGCATATAATAAGACCATGCTATCGGTTAGTAAAATGATAGCTTAGACTCAAATTATTGAATAAATAATTTCTATTTAAAGACTGGGGACTAGAGTGACCCATAGAAAAGTTTAGATATAGTTTACTCAATCACTGAAATGATTAGCGACTATTCCTCAGTCGCTTTCTACAACTGCTATTTCGCTACAAATGAGACATTGAGACTTGCTCAAAGGAAACTGATCTAATTCAGCAAAATGGATAACTTCCTGATGGCTTTTCTGTAAACTCAGATGGGCAACATCCTACTCTACAACTAGATTTATATACAGCAATATTATTATGATATCTTTGCCTGTTTTAGTTAGATCTACAGCAACGTCCTGGTATATTAAAAGATGAACATGACACCTAATATGTATTATGAGATCGGGCGCTGGACTTTATTCTTCATAGATGTCTAGCCAGTAGTCGGGGCCTCCTTAAAATAAAGTATACCAGCTATAGTGAAAGAAAAATCTACTAA
Organism: Tetmemena sp. SeJ-2015; assembly: GCA_027382625.1. Lineage (NCBI taxonomy): Eukaryota > Ciliophora > Spirotrichea > Sporadotrichida > Oxytrichidae > Tetmemena > Tetmemena sp. SeJ-2015. Next base: position 1,393 of record JAJKFJ010022752.1, on the reverse strand, counting down.
GAAAAGCCACTTATTAAAGGCAACTTCGGGAACTGACTAAATTTTGCAGAAGCTCTCCTGGCTTTTGAAAGTGCTTTACTTTTTAACTAATTTCCTGGAGCAGACGATAGTTCTTCCTTCGGGGTCTGAGGCTTCAACTCCCGCCACTTGTACTAGAAATCTGACTCTTGTGAACTAGTAGTTTGAAAAGCTAGCTGTAACAGTAGACGCAAGAGACTATGTACAAATGGCTGGGTACATTAGGGATATAATTGAGCAGGTGTATCCTCTCACCTACTCTTGTGCGAGCAGCCTCATAGTCATACAGTAAAATCTTCTTGAGTATTAGCATACCTTCAAAAGTATAATCTCCTTTTAAATTTTTGATGGTACCTTCAACGCGCCATACAGCATAATCACAAACTTGATGACTAGGTTGGGTTAAATTTACACATTATTACTCCAAATATATGAGGATTTTCAAAAAGGAGGCACAGATACGCAGGCCTATTGGGAGAATTTGGGAGATTAAACTGGCAAAATATCTAACTTAATATTCACTTTAATCGCTTACAATGAAGTTTATTTGATTATAATATTTTCAGAGCCGACTGACTACGAAAATGATTATGAATATAAGTTCCCAATGAATGACAAATAAGCTAAAACAATATGATGAATATATAACTCTAACCTAAATAAAATTCTAAATCTTACAAATTTATATTCTAAAATATACCATGCAAGCATTATCTGTGTTAGAGATTTTTCCAACAATTTCTTTTTTCATTATTTTTAATACAATAGTGATATCTCACTAATAGTTCTCCACTATCGGAGGAAAATATGATTTTATTGATAAACTAAGATTTTTATGATGAAAATTTATCAATTCCTCATTTTCTTAATTACAACTTTTTTTAACTAATTCTAATCTTTGAGTTAAAATGTAAATTAAAATAAAAGAATAGAACATAAATCAACTCAATTACTTGAAATTACAATGCCGTGAGCATTTTGAATAAATGAATGTTAATTTTAAACGTTAAACTAATGAATCCGAAAAGTCTTAAAATAGACTTTTTTAACTCTTATTTTAGATCCTCTTTTTTATTTATAGAGATAACTTTTGATAATACTTTAACATGGAAGACTAAGTTGACAGTCAGAGATACCAACAACAGAGATAACAGCAATACCAAATTGAAAATTCAAGAGAGGGACTCCCCTAAATTCAAGTCAGGAAGGGTGATGTCCCCAAGAAGCAAAAAGCTCAAAAGCATTAAAAATATCCATAAGACTAGAGCAACACAGAATACGATTACTCAGCTCAAGCAGACTAAGATTTCGTAAAGCAGAATGTAGGTATGAAAGGAGACTAAAACAATCATCAACAACTGAGTTATAGTAAATA
>JAJKFJ010022751.1:0-75312 GCA_027382625.1 Tetmemena sp. SeJ-2015 | reverse complement strand
CCGATATCCGTCTTTTTCCCCGAATTAGGGGAATACGTGTTTTCGGGACGGGGAAGTGCCGGGAAGGAAAAAATCATTTTTTCGAAAAAAAGTCATCAAACTTCGATAAATTTTTTTTCCCTCATTTTCGGATCTTATTTTCCCCGCACGCCCCCATCAAAACGAGCACCGTACCCGTCTTTTTTAGCCCAAAATTTTGGGGAAAGGGTTTTTCGGACGGGAAGTCCCGGGGAAGGGCAAAAAATTTTTAAAAAAAAGTCATAAAAACTTCATCAATTTTTTTCCCTCTTTTTCAGATCTCTATTTTCCCGCACGCCCCCATAAAACGAGACCGTATCCGTCATTTTTCCCCAGAATTATTGGGATACGGTTTTTTAACAGGGAGTTTGGGGAAAGGGGAAAAATCATTTTTCGAAAAAAATCATAAAAACTTCGATCAATTTTTTTCCTCTTTTTTCAAATCTTATTTTCCCGCACGCGCCCATAAAAACGAGCCCGATCCTCTTTTTTGCCAGAATTGGGTGGGATAGGGTGTTTTCGGGGAAAGGGGGCCGGGGGGGGGAAAAATCATTTTCGAAAAAATCATTTTTCGAAACTTTTTCTCTTTTTCGAGATCTCATGTTCCCCACGCCCCCATCAAAAGAGCACCGATCCGTCTTTTTTGCCCAGAATTAGGTGGGATACGGTGTTTTCGGGGACGGGGGAAGTCCCGGGGGGGCAAAATCATTTTTTCCAAAAAAGTCATCAAAATTCGATAAATTTTTCCTTTATTTTCGAGATCTCTATGTTCCCGCACCGCCCATCAAAACGACACCGTACCCGTCTTTTTTGGGCCAGGTTTTTTTTTGATTCGATTTTTAACGGGAATTTGTCTGTAATTTTTAAAAATTTCTTTTTTTTAATTTTTTTATTTTTTGCTAAAATTTTTTTAAATTTTTTAAATTTTTTTTGGAAAAATTTTGGTAAATAATAACTAATTTTCTCATCTTAAGCTTTTTATTGCTAGAAATATATTTTTCTCCCCACCTTTTTATATTTTTTTCAAAGGAATTATTGTTTGGAATTATTTATCGCTACTAATTAGCTTAATTTCAGATATATTTTAGAGTTAAAATAAAAACTTTAGGAGGTCATCTTTTTTTTAAAATAATTTTTTTTTTTCACTTGATTTATTTATCAATACAAATTCTTCATATACAACTTATTCTCGTTTTTTTTCCTTTTATTTTGTTATCTTTTTCTTTTGAATTTACTTTTTCCTTATAAATTAATAAATATTATCTTGAATATTCTTTTTATCCTTCTTGATGGTGATAGTTTTCTTCAATTTTTTACCTTAAACATAATCAGTAAATAATATTTGATCTCCTCTAGTTTAATATGAGCAAATGGAAAACGCAAGAGGGCTCTGTATATCTGTTTATAATGCATTTCTATTTACTAGTTCTTCACTTGATGATCAAACCCTAAATCAGGAACAGTTTCTCTACGAATTAGAAAACCTGAGAAGATTCATTATCTTCAAATTAATCTTTTGATATTGTTTTCTCAAGTTTTATTTGCAAAATTTTAAAAACTCTTGTCAGATTTATTGCTGTGATCGTCCGCTACTCAAAGTATTATCCACTTGAGTTTCAATCGGTATCGCTATAAAAGTTATTTTAAAAAAGGTTATTATTAATTATAAATAGTTAGATCTTAATTGTATTTCATAGATCAGCGAGTAGGGGTAAGATATCTATACAAAGGTCAATCATCATTAATAAATATTAGTTAGTAAAAACTACCTCTCTCATGTAAAAAAAGTTACATCCTAACCAGAAGCAACGCAAATTTCCATGAAGGAGATTAATTTGGAGGCAGATCAGAAAAATAAAAGAATTATTAAAGTTTCAATATATTAATTTTTATATGTTGAGTCATTTGTTAATTCTTATCGCAAATATTGAAAAAATGGCATTGATTTCGCAAAATTATTAACAAATACAAGAATATTACTCTTCTGTTGCAGATGCAAGGCTTAGTTTCTTAGTCTACCTCTTTTAAAAGACTGGCTGTTTGAAGTTTTTACTTTAAAATTTAAATTTAAAGATTATTATTCAAATAATAATTACTAAGCTGAAGGCTTTCATTCTGTGAAATTTAACTCTGAAGAAATATAATATCTGAGATCTAGAAAAGTTTTTGGAAAAGTTTGAAATTAAGAAATGATTGCTCAAATGTTTGACATTAAAATTAGGTAAAAACATGTCAGTTGAAGTAAAACTCCATTCTGATGTAGTAAAACTCCATCTCTAATTTTTTAAAAGCCAATCAGAGATAAACTTAAAATATTTCTTAATAATTTTTAATTATTAAGTCTCTGATTGGCTACTTTAAAAAATTAGAGATGGAGTTTTACTACATCAGAATGGAGTTTTACTTCAACTGACATGTTTTTACCTAATTTTAATGTCAAACATTTGAGCAATCATTTCTTAATTTCAAACTTTTCCAAAAACTTTTCTAGATCTCAGATATTATATTTCTTCAGAGTTAAATTTCACAGAATGAAAGCCTTCAGCTTAGCTAATTATTATTTGAATACATAATCTCTTAAATTTAAATTTTAAAGTAAAAACTTCAAACAGCCAGTCTTTTAAAAGAGGTAGACTAAGAAACTAAGCCTTGCATCTGCTACAGAAGAGTAATATTCTTGTATTTGTTAATAATTTTGCGAAATCAATGCCATTTTTCAATATTAATAATATTCTAGTATAATATTATATATAATCACTCTTAAGTAATCAAAATCAAACTTATGTATATTTCTTAGAATAATTACCAAAAAAAGGTATTTTTGAATATATTTTAACAGAATGAGGATTGAATACGAGACGAGATAGTGGTAAGAGTTGGTGCTCCAGACCTAGTAGCCTTTTAGACAGGTTCAAGTTGAAGTAAGCCTCTAATTAATTTGCTATTTGAAGTTTTAATTTTAAGTGTGATATGACTGCTTGCCTCCAATAGAAGGCATTTGAATAGAAATTATTCATAGAGATTTTAAAAGGAGAAAACAAGTTTATGATAATAAATTAATTAAGATGATTATGGCTGTGAATTTAATAAAAAAGAGTATTAAATTAGATATTAAATTAAAATGGAATAAATCAGTGTCATTTGAAGTGTCTTTAATTTAAATAATTTTTACACCATTCGATTCAGTAATAATTCTAAGAACTTTTTATCTTTGTCACTTTGTGTGTGGGAACGATCAGTCAAGAGTTATAAGTGACACAAGTTTTAATTAAGATGGTGATGATGAGAATGAAGATGAAGGAGAGGATAATATATCTAACAAGCTGCATATCAGGAGGTGAATCTGAGATTTTAACCGTCACCATTTTGGAACTCCCCATTTATAATTTTAACCAATCACCAATTTTAATTAAAATTCCTACTATAAAGTGACAAGGTATGATGATTTTTAGGTGTGATAAATTTAAAAATGTTTAAAAGTTAATGATTATTTATTCAGTTCCTACCAGACATGTCAGAGAAGCAAAAGATCATTGGTCGCCAATACTACATTAGCGAGGTTAATTTTTTCTAGTTTTAATACTTTTCTCATTTTGTAAAAGCACACAAGACAAAAGGAACATAGCTGAAATTGATACTACTAAGAATGATTATCTACTCATCTCCGATGAATGACTATCTCACCTCCCTAGTAATCCTATTATCTAGTGAATGAAGATACTCAGTCTTAAACCTTTAGAAAAATTGAATAATTTTTAGCTGTTGAAGTAGTCTTGATCCACAAGGCCTGGATATAGAAATCGAATCCTCCACTGGTCACCTCCTTTTAAAAAAATTAAGATAGGATTTAGACCAAACTCAGCAACGAATATTACATCAAAAATAGGCAATAGCCGAGGCCTCCATATACATTACTTGAAGTACACCAGGATTGAATCTACTAAAATCTCTGAAATATGAGGTTTAATATTTTAATTAACTTTCTTTAATAAATTAATCCTATTTTTTCTTAATTTTGTTTATACAAAGTTTTCTCATAGTCAAATAGTCAATTTCTGAGAAAGTTTGTTTGACTATTTAGAGTGAATTGTTACTCTCATTCCTTGAAGCTAATTTAATCTTCAATCTCTTGTACATGTTCTTCACTTATGAAAAGTAATTCTCAATTGATTTCACTATTTTGAGTAAGTCAGCCTGAAGAAGATCTCTATATTTAGCTCATTGCACCGTTAGGATATCAGTTTGCTTATATGCACTCGAAGATTACCAAACTTTATTATTAGATATGCTTTTTGGAAGATATCAGCTACTCCCAGAATAAAGTCTTAAAACTCATCAGGGTATATTAATTTTTGTAGATGAAGAAGATTTAACGACTCTTAGTTAGAGAGATGCTACACAGAAATGGTGGCCCGCTATGCAAGAAACTTTTGCAATGCCTGGATATTTAAGTTAAAAATATAATATTCTAGACGGAGCCTTGCAACTATTATTAACATCACTTCATCCTAAAAAAAAACTTTCACGTTTGTTAAAGTTTGAGAGCTTAATTAGGCGAGGCATCTTATTTCCAGTTCCATCATAGAATATTTTTACTTTGAACTAAGGAACTTGAATACTGTGATCTCCTTTTATTTTGTTTATTGAATATTTCAAACGAGTAAGAAAAAATTTTATTCAAAAAGAGTCAATAAACCATTACGTTTTTAAAGTAAAGGGCAAAAAAAATTTTAAAAATTTAATAAGACTATTATGAGTGCATAACATCAGGGAAAGAGCTAATAATTTATAATTATAACTCAATAATTGGATTATTTTGTATCCCTAAGGAAATGGGGTTAAATAAATTTAAAATTTTAAAATATCTTTTTAATAAAAATTTGGTTTCCCCAAAAAAAAAAGCTAAAAAACCTTTTAAATTAAAATAAAAATTTTAAATTTATCTTTTTAAAATATTTTTGTAATTTATTACTTTTTTAGAAATATTATTTTGTAAAGCTTCCTTAAAATATTATAGCTTTACAAAAAAATTTTTTTCTTTTTGTTTCCCTCATATACTCGGGGAAAAAAATTTTTTTTTAAAAATATAAAATTTTAAGGAATAAGATGAGTCAATAAAAATTAAAAAAATGAAATTAAAAGGCATTAAAATTTTTAAAAATTAAATATTTAAAATTTTATATTTTAAATTGGGACATAATTTTTTATTTTTAAATATCTAAAAAAAATTTAAAAAATTTTTCTAAGGCAAGAGATTTTTTTAATTTTTAAAAAAATTTAATAATTTTATAAATTACCCATAAAAATTTTTAATTTTAAATATGCTTTATCTTAAATTTAAATTTTGTATATTTAATAATATTTCATTACCCGGGTTTTAACGTGTGGATTTTTCTTACTCAATTTAAGTGGTAGCAGCAGGGGATATACTACGGGCTCATCTATTAGAACAAAAAGAAGATTAGCTATTAGACTGAGGATACAACCTTTACACGGGCCCCCTTTAAATAAGCTATGAGGGACCCTGATCAACACCAAGCAGATGCACGCTCTTTTTTAACCAGTCCCCTAACCCCCAGGCATTGGGGCCCCCCCCCGAGTGACCGCGCCACGCCCCCAGTCAGGGGGGTTTGAACGGCAGGGGTTTCCTTATTGCCCGTGCATGAGTGGCAAAGCCCCTTCCCCTTGCGCTCTCCTGTGGGGCCCTGTCAGTGGTCAGTAGTATCGTGATGCATTCGAGGGAGACCTAAGAGCCCCCATTTTTTTGGGGGGGCAGGTGGGGGTATTAAATAGTCAATAAATAAATGACTCTAATTCCTAAAATTTTTATTTCCTCTGGAGGGTTTTATTAAAAATGCTTGAGTTTTTTAATTAAGCTTTATCTCTATTTAAGAGTTGAACTTGTTATTTTTTTTTACTCAATAAAATTAAATTCAATTAAAAACTTTCTCATTTTAACTTTAATCTTTTTAAAGGGGGTATTTGACAATTGCATTAAAAAAAAACTAAACCCAACAATTCCCTGGTCCAAAGCTATATTTTGCCCCAATAACTTAATTGTTTTTTTTCTAGCCAGGTAGCCCTTTTTTATTATCAAGAGAAGTCTCTGTAAAAAAGAAAAAGCCATTAGTTAGAGAAAGGACTTTCAATTGAGAGAACAGTATTCAATGCGTAATCTAGTCTCGGATATCTAGATCTTTTTTAAATTCACCATTCAGAATATGAATAGAGCTATATATCATGAATATAAGTTTAAAACCACAAAGATGAATTCAACTCAAATATGTAAATTTATTAAATTAATTTATTTTTTTATTAAGAGTTAAAATTGCTTAATGATGAATGCCTTGGTTTTTCTTGAGCTAATAAATTACCTTCTTTTACTGCTTGGTTTGCGAATGGAAGTCCTAATCTTGATGAGGAGAATGGACTCATTGCCCACCTTAACTCACTACTGTGTTTCTTGCCAAACACTAACAGGCTAGTTGTCTTGCGGCAAAGCTTCTCTAAGTGTTCGTACAACTAATCAGGCTTCATGGGGGAAATTTTTTTTTTTTTTTTTTTTTTTTTTTTTTTTTTTTTTTTTTTTTTTTTTACAGGAGTGAAAATTACATTTAAGAAGTTATTCCAATTAATTGATTACTTCAATACATTTAAATATGGATGTCAAAGCACGTTTAAACAAGCCATAACAGTTATTCTAAGCTCAACTTGGTATATCTAAAGTTTATGATTTCTTTTATCAAAGCTTTTTGACTAGCTTTGTATCCTGATTTGGCTCTTTCAATCCTTAAAGCGTTCAATACTGAGCCTGAGCTTGTTGTCAAATGCAGCAATGGTTCTTTCAGAAAGCAGCTCACCATTATCAGTGCCATTGAACAAACATCGAGTGAAGCTTGACATTGAGTAACATCGTCCTTCTGCCATTTCGAACCCAAAACAACAAGAGGGATGTCTGAATCTAAAGAAGCTTGGCCTGTGGGTAATGCAAGCTAGAAATATGTAAGAAATACCTAAGGTGGGTGGCACGTATTATTCTGACAGTAGTCGGGGTTAAGCATCGGTGAGTTAAGTAGGCCTCGAGAATCCTTTAAACCAGTTGAACCATGAGTGTAAGCACTTCCTTATAAATATATAGCTGAGAATTTAATAAAAAGGAAAATTTAAATTATTAAATAAATTAAGAAATTTAAATCCTAGGCAGTTGAAGTGTAAGATTTGGGTTTAAATTATTACCATTCGATTAAGAATGAAATTATAAGCAACTATGATCCTTGCAACTTTTTCGTTGGAGTTCTTTAGAGAGAGTTACCTCGGTCATAAGTTTTTGAACTTGGTTAATTTCTTTGTTCGGAGTTTGTGACATCAATATCTCTTCATAGCCACCTCCTATCGTAACTGTGGAAGAACAAAATCATCTTATAATTTGGAGTGCTATAAAACAAGCTCCATATTAGGCTACCTACTTTAAATTTTAATTGCAAACATTTTACAACTCCTCGTTTATTATTTTAATTTAATTACGATTTTCATTTAAATTTTAAATATATTACTACGGAGTAAACTTGGCAAACCGGGCAGAGGTATAGTAGAATTGGCAATAGGCAAGATCAATGCTTTCTTTGGTGGCTTGAGCTCTCACTAAGAAATCAATCGAATAGACCTTCCTCTCCAGCAAGAGCTATGTTGGTTTGAAGTCATTGACTACTCTGAGTGTTACTAGTGCATCCTCGAGGATTTTTTCCCTATATATAAATAGATGATTGCAAAGGTCCCTCTCGGCCTCTGGTGCAGGCTCAAAGCTTAAGTCTCCAGTGTGCAACACTTCTTATAGTAGACTCTCAAGCTCTCTTCATTCTCTATACTTTATTCCCAGATCATCAAGGGCTATTTGAATCCGCCTTTTCAAGTCGCGCATCGTGATATTGTTCTGATTTGCAGCCCAAGATTGCTATTACTGGCAGGTGTCTCAAGGTGCTCTTCATTCTCGCTGCTTAAGATAGGTGAAATTAGATGAGGCCTATCTTTTGCGAAGAAGTTTGATGAGCTTGCAGAATAATTTCTGAATATATGGTGCGTCAAATAAGGTAAGCTTAGAGCTCTATTCCATGATTCCTTCAAAGGAAGGATTTAGAAAGTAAATGAGGAGGGGTGTAGCTGAAGATACTAAGGTCTCCTTCAGTTTGGCTATCTATAAGCTGCTTATTTCTTTAGAGGTAAGAAAATTTATTTCTGAATGGCGGCATAACATGTACTTTTAAACTACATTTTATTTTAGTTGTTGGTAGTAGACGGACTATCGCTCTTGCACCTTCAAGTGTCTTCTTAACTAATTGAGGTTGAGGACCTTGCAGTATGAGGTGCATTTTGAGAGCGTTATCGGCCTGGTTTTTTTCTTCCTCTACCTCCATAGGTTGAGCCACTCTTGAAATCCAGGATCCTCTAAATTTTTTTTGGGAAAAAGATAGGTGCACTACCATTGTGGAGGAAAGTAGAAAAAACATCCTCAAGCTCCCCAATAAGAATGCTAGAAAGGCGCCTAGGAATGGTTTGGAATGCTCGGCCATATTTTGATAAGTAAGTACCCATATTAATAAGTGGGAAAAAATTCTCCCTCTTATATTTAATAGGGAATTAAAATAATAAGGGACCACATTTATATATCAAAAGCTTAGACAGCCCCAACTTATATTTCTTTTGCACATATTCAAATTCATAAAAAGAGGCAAAAATTAATTTCCTTTTTCATTAATTAAATTGGCAATGTTCAAATTCATAAAATGTCCAAAAAACTTTTCCTTTTTCACAAAAGTTAAGGATTTAAAATTTTATTCCAAAGTAGATTGAAGCTAAATCTATGGGTATAGGTTTCCTAAGCCTTAGCTAATAAATTTCATCACCTAAATCTATTAACTTTTTATGCTCATAAGCATAAGTCTACTACTTAAAAGTTCTTATTAATTAGCCCCTTTTTTTTGCCTTATTTATGGAATTGAGCTCCCCCCAAAAAGGGTTTAATTTTTTAAAAGGGGAACCCCTTAATTTTACCTAAAAAAATAATTAAAAAAATCTTAATTTTATTTTAAAAAAAAACAAGGCCCAAAACAAAAAGGGGGAAAAAAGGGACCAAATAAGGACCCTAACGGCCAAAAAAAAAAATTTAAATTTTTTGAAAAAAAAAAATTTTTATCCAGAGACCACAGAGCAGCATCAACCATACCTAACTCGTCTCCACAAAGCAGATCAAGTATCGATTCAGCTCGAAGGCAGACCTCTACTCCTACCTCAAGTACTTGTAAAAGCCATTCCTATGCTTAATCAATTTATATAGCCGGCTTCCATCTCCCATATTTAAAACATACAAATCTCAGTTATTTTAGAAATTTGTTTTTTTGGGCAGAACCTTCTACTGCATCTCTCATACTTCACACACATAAATGTGCCATCCTAGATTCTTTTCCGCAAACCTGTTTGAGATGATCAAGGATGGCAAGGAGCTCCTCAGCAATCTCAACTCCTATGATGACTTGGGGGATCTCCAAGAATGGCATTTCTTTTTGGCAGTACTCAGCACCTTCTGGAGTGACTACCTCAAGAAGCTTGTCCACTCTCAATAATAACTCAGAGTCGCTGGCTAAATATAGGAGGAGAAGCTAGACACAATTTAGGTCAGCCAAGTGATGCTAATTAACTAAGAGGCTCTGTCTTTTTACTACAGTAAGACACAACCTAATTAAAATTATATAGAGAAAAAAGGGAGAGCACTCGCCTTGCTCATGATAAAGTCACCTGGCAAGAGAAAGCAAAAAAAGCGGAAGCTCAATGAAATAGCATACAGCTACGGATTCAAAGATACAAAGTCTATGGATGCAGAACCCTCCTTTGGTGCTGAGTCAAGACATTTTGATACAGATATTAGCATAATGAAATCACCTCTAGCCAAAAGACTCCCGAGTTGACAATTTAATTAACGTGGCATTAGTTTAAATACACTAAATATTATCTCAAACATTCTCGCTATTAATTAAATCTTTTATCTGTTGAATCGTTTTACCGACTGTGATTCTGCAGTCTTCCTGTTTCATTAATTTGATAGCCCTTCTGATGATACTTTAGTGATCAGCTTAGGAAACCTTAAAGCTTTTTACATCTTGGGAGTTCTTATAAAAGACTTTCACGCGTGAGAAGACCTCCTCAATAGATTGAATGATGAGGAGTAGGGCCATTGAAGATGAGCTTAATCTATAGCTCATCACAAAGCTACTTCACTGGCAGTGAATGATGAGCTCTTAGGTTATCTATAAACACCACTGTAGTCTGCTATAACTCTCCTTTGGTCTTCTTAGCTCTACACAAGGTCCTATATCCTTATAGACATTTTTCTCAGCTATAGTTTTCCTGGCCTCTAGTTGCACTGATTATCACTCGAGCTGTTATGGTTGCAAGTTTTATTCCCTCTTTAAACAAGATCTGGTGGCTTTAGTAGGGCTTTGCCCATGACCATATAGTTGCTCTGTAGGGCTTGAACATAATCTCATCTGGATATATTATGTTGATACCGGCACTGGAGAGATCCAACACCTTGTAATAGGCAGAGTGAGTGACCTTGCATTTAACACCATCGAAAATGCAAATGTACCTGAGTTGGTTTTTTTAATCATCTACTTTGGATATCGTCTATGGAATTGTAGGCATCACAGATCTAAGGATAGGTGTTTTATCTCGAGAGGATGTGATACTCTGGAGATGGAAAAAAGTGCTCAAAAATGAGAGTTTATTTTTTATAAGCTTATTGTAGTTGGGGCGGCAAACAGTCTAGATCATAAAAATTCCAAAGCCAGCGGACTTTATTTTTGATTAAGTGCAATACACTTTACAATTTTCGCTAGGTTCTGTGATTCTGAAGCGCATAAGAGCGATAATCTTTTAGTCCGCATCAGTCATTGTTGTCCTGTACTTCAAGGTGCAAATAGAAAGAAAAACTATATTATTTCTTTAATACCATCAATCATAATATATCCTTCTTGATTACTTACTTTGTTAGTCTTGGAGGTTTGCCTGAGGTTGGCGAAGCTGTCTTTCTTCCTGGCATGGATGAAGTACCCGGAGTTGTACCTCAGATTGTAGTCGATGTTGTCTAGCAGGATAACATCCTTACTGACCTCCACCTATGTGATAAGCTCTTTCTTCTAGTAGTCTATTTGCTCGAGGTACTTTAGGGCTGGCTCGATTTTGTTGTTAGTGACCTAGAGAAGTAGGGAGCCATCTTTATGGACCTCTTGCCTAGGAACCTCGTCCAAAAATTTATTAATCATTCATTGTGTTGTAGTCAAATTAATTTCCAATTTTACCAGTCTTTGTCTCTCTAATGATCTCAACAAATCTGTTTGTTGAGAATATTCGCTTGATACTGGTACTGGATAAATTTTTCTTTCCTTTATCTCATGTCCCACTGATAGAATTTGGGTGTATAAGGCCTTTTACTATAAATTGTTTTACTTAATTCTTTTTTTCTTTGATTTCATATTCATTCGAATTTTATTTTGCATCTACAAATTAAACTGCAGCATAATCATTGAGTTCTTTTATTTGCTTATGGCTTTTTAACTTAATTTGCTAGCATTGAGGTTTTCTGTAAAGAGAGTGTCAATTACATTCTATAAGTAGGAATTGACACAATCTACTAATTATTCTGCATATTATAATTTTTAAGCCATTTCTTATTTCACTTAATCTTAGGCTCTCTTATAATTTTGTTTGAATTACTCTATTTGCTGTAGTTGTTCTTAATGAACTTTATTTATTTTATATTATTAGATCTATTTTTCTGCACTGTTTTCACATTTCTATAGCAATTTGTTATAATATTTTTCTTCTTTATTTTATATTATTGCTGGAGAGAGATCATTCTGTTCTTGAGATCATCGTGCTGAGAGAGAAGTAATGGTAAGAGAACGTTGTCTAAATTTTTATTGCTGATTCAACCTGTAATTACCCAAAGTTACCGAATGGATATAAAGTAGTAGGTGCTCATCATAAATGGACTATCCTAGTCATTAACTATTCTCTTCTTATTTTTTTTAAAAAATTATTCTAAGTCACTTTTTTAATTTTTTTTCTTGATGTTACAATTCTTTTCATCTTGCTTTATTTTAAAAATATTTAGGGTTTAAAATGTTGGGAGCAGAGTAAGGGCAATAAGGATGTAATTCATCTTGCTTTAGAGTTTAAATTGCAGTATTGTAAAACATTAATTTTAAAAATTTAAAAACTTTAATTAATTTTAATTATAAAATTTAAAAATTTAAAAATAACTTCTATATAAAGTTCCCAGCTTAATAAATAAACGATTCAACAAAGAAGACAAAAATCCACCGCAAAATAGGGCAGTTTGCTTAACAAATTATTCGCAAAAGGGGCTTTTTTAGGATTATTTGAGAGAAAGAAAGGTTAAAATGGAAACCCCTTGAGAATGCTGGTGTTGTGATTTTAAAATTTTAAGGTTTTAAAAAGGAGGGGTCATTTAATTGCAAACCCTTTCCAAAAGTATTTTTAACTTTTAACTTAAATTTTTAATTTAAGTAATTAATAAGACTAGATCTAACAAATGGAAAAATAAACCCTGTCTTCAAATAAATATTTTTAATTGTTACTATTTGTGGAATAAGTAAACCTAATTGAATGGCTAAATTGTTTTAATTATGTTTTAGGAGTTTTCATGAATATCTGTAGCATGAACTTTGACATTTCAACAAGAGTGCAGAGTAAATTGAGCATATGGAACAAGCCGAAAGCTTCTTTTAAAAGAGGTATTGGTCATTAGAATAAACTGATTCAAATGCTCCAACGATTGAGATAGAAGAGCAGCTATCAAATTATTAGTCGAATTATTTAAGCAATTGATTTCTTGTATTTGTAGCATGACAATTGACGATAAACAATCGCTATTCAACCTATATTACTGATAGTAAATGCTTAAGAAGCTGTTCCCATAATTACTTTATTGAGTGTTTATTAAGGGATTTTTAAGGAGAAAATTTTGATTTTAATTTTTATAAAATAAAAATATTTAAAATTTTTATTTTTAGGGATTTCAAAAAAACTTCTTTTTTTTTAAATTTTAAAATAACCTTTCGGTTAAAATTTTTATTTTCAAAAAAACCAAAGTATCTCATACTAAAATAGCCTAATCAAAGGAATAAATTGAAACTAAGTATGACGCCAACTTACTAAATATAGCAATTGCTTTTAAAAAAGTAATCTAAATTACAAAACAATAATTCTGAAGTAATCAAGCTTGTCAATTCAGGATTCTATAAATTTCAACTCCAAATATCGCACATAGGTTCATCAGTTCCTTTAGTAAGTAAAAATTAAATTAATTAAAAGTATAAAAAGCAAATCTATTTGTAAAATTAACTCAAACATAGACCATCATTTAAATTGAAAAAATTTTAGTATTATTCATAAATAATTATACCCTATAATTAAAAAGTTCTCTTCATAAAATAAAAATGCAGACATGAACGCTGATACTTTGAGGACCATTTAAGATAAGATGAATAAGGCAAGGCTCTCAAATGAATAAATATTCTGAAATAATAAAGATAGAAAACTTTGTCAGGGATTAATTATACAACTTTAATTTTTTTGGAATCAGCTGAATGGTTTCAGCAGAGATTCTCGCTCATTTAAAATAATAGTTATAGTAGGAATTTTAATTAAAATCGGTGAATGCTTAAAATAATAAATTGACAGCTGCAAAATGCTGACTGTTTAAATCGCAGATTCACCACCTGATCTGCAGCTTGTTAGTTAGCTTATCAAAAATTAATATGAATTTCTTCTTAAATCATCTTCGTAGCACCTCTCAAAAGAGATATGTCGAGCGCATTCTTCACCATCATAATCATCATCATCTTTATCAAAACTTGTGTCACTAATAATTCTTGATTGAGCGCTACCAAACAAAAGTTGGAAGGATGAAAAGCTCTTAGAATTTGATGTTGAATCGAATGGTCTAATAATTATTCAAATGAACACTCTTAAACTGCCACTGATTTATTTCCATTTTAATTTAATATCTAATTTAATTATCTTTTTTATTAAATTTTCAGCTGTAATGAATTATCAAATGATGAAAAGAGCTTAATTATAAATTAAAAATCCTATCTCTAATCAAATTTCTCTCAGTTACCAAATTACTCATACAAAATAAGATAGAAGTAATAATAGGATCCAAAAGGGCTTATAGTCTCAAGGAGAATAAATCCTATTTATAAATTTTAGGAATGTAAATAGAATAATTTTAAATAACTAGCACATATTACAGTACTAATTACTAAGCAGACTCATCTTAATGAAATCATATTCAATACTGTGGGATCTTAATATTTTTTTATGAAATAGATAATTGGACATATACCCATTAAATTGCAATAAATATTAGACTTTTTGTAGATTAAAGTAAAATAAAAAGCCTATTTTCTATCTTCTTCTAAATTTAAAGTCTAGATTCTATTATATCCAATACTCTTAGTGATGATTGCAAAAAGAAGAGCAAATAATTTTAGCTCTTTCCACAAGCCAAATTAATATGTAATTTCAAAGAAAATAATACTGTAAATAATATTAAGATTTTGATAATAGCTCAAGAATGTCCACAAAAAATTTAAGACATGGAAAGTAAAATGGAAATTTATTTAAATTTGATACACAAGAAGTAATATGAGCAATACATTTCTTCCATTAAAAGATAAATTTTTAAAAAATCAAAGTGAAGTATGCTAATGAAAAGAGATAGCTTTACATTAACTAAAGATTCTTAAAAGTATTATAGTATGAATATGAATCCATGATCGTAGGGTTTTTTATTATAAATACATTGCGTTTACTTCCTTGTTAAGTGATTCATAATATATTATGTTTAAATATAAATTTTATTTTAGTGTCTACCTCAACTACAACATCCACAACTACCTAATCAACAACAACAAACTCAACTTCTAAAACTTGGAGGTGTCAGCTGAGGAGGCAAGCTCCATTAAAGTAAGTCATGCCTCTCGATTAAAAGATACTTATTTTCGCAGGTAACCTCAGGAATTATAATAGTATTCTTGCATTTGAGTACATTTGAAAAACAATTAGAATAAGATTATCACAATTCTCAAGTAGAACTCTCTCTGACTATAAAATTCAGAAGGAGACTACCCTCTCTCTAACTGCTCTAAGCAGTCACAATAGATCTCTTTCATTTTCGCTATCGTTGCCCATCCTATCTTGTCATTGAACTTGAAGGAAATAACTCCTTCATTAAATTAAAACATAATGTTTTTAAACTATCTCTAATTTAATATCTAGCACTTTTCTCGTGTTCTCTATTTTCATTAGGTTTTGCTTACCCTCGATCATGTATTCATTTTAACCTTATATACTAGAGAATTTAATAAATAATCTTGAGTGGTAGGAAACTGATCTAGTAGTGATCAAATGTTCTTAATTTGCAATAGAGGGGAAAGGTGGTAACTTCTTCAAGACCCTCCCTCACTATCTCTTGTTTTAACTTTATGTTTTTGCTGATATTTGCATACTATTGAAGTAGTTAGGATTCTTCTAAGATATAATAATGCTAAAAGTAATTTTTTATCTTTACTATCTCAAATGGCTGTGAAATTGTCAAAAGTGTTCAGGAGTATCGCTATTCTTTAATGGTTCTTACTTTGGCTAAACTGACTAGTGTTAGTTGGTTGAGTTAGTCACTCTCCTAGTCCTCAATCTTAGCCTTCATGCTCTCAATGGTGTCAGAGTGCTCTCTTGGAAGAGTGGTTTGAGTTGTTAATGTTGTTATTGTTATTGTTATTGTTATTGTTATTGTTAGAGCTGTTGAGCTCCACATTTAAATTAAGATTTATATTAAATTAAAACGTAATATTTTAAAAGAAAGACTGCAATCACTCAGACATCTTATATTTTTAGGAATTATGATTATCTATTTTCTTTTAGATTCTCTTGTATACTACATAAACTTTAATGCTTTAAATGCCTAAACGTTAGTATTTTTAAAGATTAAAAATTTTGTTAAAAAAATCCTTTAGAATTATACCTAAGAAGTCTCATATGAATAAATGAACAAAATTATATCTCTGTAGCAGATCCTAATCGTGAAGTAAAGTTATAACCCCAATAAATATAGAAAAGCAAGCTTTCATAAGAGGTCTTTTCAATTAAGAAATATTAAAGCAGACTCAAGACAACTAAATATTTCATCTCTAATCCATGTAAAATTGATTCTTTGAAAAGCCTATGAGAGTTCACAGATGATTATCTTTTTGAATTGGTTTTTTTATTATACGTTTACTAGGTAAGCCGATTTTATTCTCTATTATTTTTCAATTTATTTGAGCAACCTCTTCATGTTACCGAAGAATTTGTCCAAATGGGCGAGATCTGATTAGTAAAATACCCAGGAAATTTAATGGAAGTTTTTATTTTTTTGCACAAACTGGAAGCGATGGTAGACGGTGCTGTATAGAATGAATCTAGTTTATCTTCTCCAAGAAGGATCTTTGTTATCAAGATGTTCTACGAATAGAATAAAAAGTTGACTAGAGTAGTTTTATTGTTTCTTCCAAAGTTTAGCTAAATAAGCACTTGTCCTCGAGATGAGACTCCAGCCATAATGCTAATTTTCAATTAAAGCGATTCATTTTTGAGGAGACTTAAAAATTTCGTTGACCAACCCCTAACATTATCTCGTCGATGTTGAAAATGTTGATGCGTTGATCAAGAAGGGATTGTGTTTTGGTATGCCTCTGCGCTTTAAGTGAGTCTCAGTATGCTATCTTGTCTATTTTATAGATTATATTTTTTTATGAAGGCTTCAATTCCTTCCTTGCCATATGACTTAGATGACCTCGACTGATCTTAACCCAGTTTTTCCTTGTGGGAAGACTGTTCTTATCTTAAGATCTTAACATACTTACGGCTCTCAAAATGTTTCGAGAGAATTTATTTAGAAAAACGGGAAAAAACTTTTACTCTTTCTTTTTTCCATCTTTACCGCCGGAGGCTTTGATACATCTGTCAAATTTGATAATGTGGACTAGCTTATAGCTTTTAAGTTTAAATATCTTTCATAATTGCTAGCTAGCCACAACTCTACTCTCTAACCAAACTTAGAATTAATCTTAATCGCACTTCTTCTACACTCTAATTATAATCCTAATGCCTGCACTCTCTTCGCAATTTTACCAGATACTCATCCGAAATATGTCGATTCAAGATAAAGTGGCAGCTTCTTCAAAATTTGCTCTTGTAGAGAATCAAAAAATCTCAGAGGCATAAGTTCTTCAACTTAAGTTATTTAATCTTTACTAATGTTGAATAAACCTTGATCTCAGAGATGTATCATGGCTCAACACTTGGGGGTGCTTACTCTCAATTCTTCTCTCAACCATTAAAATTTAGGAGACTTAGAATATGATGACTTGTATTTTTTTGTCATACACTTTATCATCCTCGGCTGAAATATAGCATACTCTGCTAAAGATTAATTTTTTCAATTACATAAGCCATCAAGAATATCAATATATTTTTTCTCTTTCTTTATTCCAATCAACGACAATGAGAGATGTTCATAAAAAATTTTATCTTTTGAACGAGGGATTCAAAATCGCTCATCGCACACTCATCACTGACTCTTATTACCAATTCCTACTCCAAACTTTGTCATTCAGATATAATGAAACTTGTCATTTTAGTTTACATGAGCTATTATTATCCTTTTGAAGAAACCATTTTAGTGGAGAGCTATTTCTATTTAGAGGGTTCATTAATCTTATTAGGAAAACTGATTATTGTTAAATGAGTTTGTTTATTCTTGTTTAATTTATTATTCAGAATCATTTATATAAATAATAAATATATTAAAATAGATTCCTTAAAGCAGAATTTTTGTTGTATACTACCAATCACAATGCAGAGATCTCTAGCCAAAGTGAACGTGTATGACGTGCAACAGAAGATAGACAGCAAGAAGGAGGACTACGATTTCCTGTTGCAGGACTATGGTGCGCACTTTCCTAAGATCGGATGCTGCAATAACTTCGTACGCAGCATCATAGATGGCTCTAAGGATATAATCAAAACAGCTTCTTAATTTTGAAGCAGAAAAAAGAAAATATGCGGATATCGCAGCTTTGCCTTTGATTGAGGGACTTACTGCAGAGGATTTCCTTGACCACGCTTAGATTAAGACCTCAATTCTAAGATACTTTCCTGACTTATGCAAATGGCAGGCATTGAATAAATTGTGGATCTACGCGTACTCCTCTCACTGGGTACTGATAATGTAAATGGTATTATTCCTCACCCAAAAATCAATTGCATGGAGAGGCTTGACTCCTCACATTATTTTCTCGTCCTTATTAAGCACGAATTCGCCGAGACTCTCTAACGATCAGTTAACTTCAGCGGTATAAAAATTACTCTCAAAATTTATGAAAGAGAACAAAGGGAGATCGGCCACCTGATCAAATGAGAGACAGCCTCAAGAGGAAGACCCAATATCTTGAGGAGTTCGGATAGATGCAAGACCAGCTCGAAGAAATGACTCACCATAAGGGCTTAGTGCCACGGAATGGCATCATAGATGGCAATGCCGATGTCCTCTCAGTTATGCAAGAATATCATATCAAGTGGATGTCTTGAAAATTTCAAATCGCAATCTTAGTCATTTTTTTCCACCTTTAATTAATTTTAAGTTAGCTCAATATAATTATACTTGAGAACTTATTAAAGGTTTATTTATTGTAAGGAACTAATCTAGTAGAGATCATACTTAAAAAATGATATCTAAGAAATAGCTGTTTTAATAGTTAATCATTTTAATTTTAATAGAGGGGGGAGGTTGTAAGCAAGTCTTCGTCAAGACCTTTACTGTAAACTTCTCTTCTAATAATTTTTTTTTGCTGCTGATATTTTTAGTAGTAGGTAGTGAATTCTTTGATGATATCTTTATAACTCAAAGTTAGTTTTTGTCTTAACTATCTCAAAAAGCTCTGTTGTCAAAAGTGTATAGAAGTAGCACTATTCTTTAATGCCAAAACTGACTAGTTTGTTTTGGTTGAGTTATTCGCTCTCCGTGTCCTCAATCTTAGACTTGAAGTTTTCAATGGTAAGGAGAACTAACTTGTAAGAATGGGCTGAGTTACTACTGCTGCTATTGCTAGAGCTATTAAATTTCATAATTAAATAAGAGTTATATTAAATTTAAACGTAATATATTAATGAACAGACTGCAAGCACTCAAGCATCATATATTTTCTTGAAATTGTGATAAACTAATTTCTTTTAGATTCTCTTGTATAATTGACAAACTATCATAATTCCTCATTAGAGTGAGGTGAATTCCTTGAATTGATCGGCACTGTCACTCAAAAAATTCAGCTTGCTCTAAGAGGTTGTTCTCTTGCAAAGTCCACGACAATGATACCTCTTCATAGGCTAAAACTTCTTTTCTTTTGCTTCATTTTACTTTTTTTCCTTAGAACCTCTGTCTGATCTTAATGTGTATCTATTTCTCCTCCTTGATCAGACTTTATACAGCATTAAATTATAATTTTATTGTTTCTCCTCTTTTATCTGAGCATGGCGCTTATTTTCGCTTTTGAAAGATTTGTTCTTGATTTATCTTGCCATCGTTTAACAAATTCAATTGTTTATTAAGTTTCTATACTTCCACGTTCTCATCTTGAAAAATAAGAACGCTCTCTTTGACCAAATATTTGTCTTGAAGGCTATTAATTTACTTTTGATTATCTTAGTTTGCTTAGCTCTCAGACTTCTGAAAACAGTCCTCCTCATCATCAGCAGCTGAAGAGCGATCATTTATGGCGAACACATCTTTAAAAGAAGAAAACATATGACTCTTTTCCTCCTCTCCGTAAGGAGATTCCATTTTGCCTCTAGTTTGGCTAGGTAATTTTTTTACTTCATAATCTTAAAATTAATTTGCTGTAATTTTTATTTATTTAATTGCATAAACCCTTTTGGTATTGAAGAAGCCCAAATCGGAGATGTAGGCTGCTGGTTATTATCCTCTGCTCAAGGGCGATTATCTACTCTGCAGATGAAGTTGCATTTGCTTATAAAAGAGCTGATTGAAGAAGCCTCTCTTTTCCAGAAAGCCGGTTCTACCGATTCTTTACTCAGTGGATCGCTCAGGCAAAATATTATTTTTTTATCAAATATGAATAGTTTATCGTGAATATGAAAAGTTTAGAATACAACTGTGGGAAAACATTTTATTTCAATTAAAAGGCGGAACACGAGCAATACATGAAACGCGAATAAATAGAACTCTTAGATATCTGCATATTATTTCCAAACTGCAACTGATATATTCCTTCTATTCATGCATGGCATTATTTGAATTGAATTTCTTTCTTTTCTTGACAGAGAAGTTATTTGATTAGCTAAAATTCTTCCTCGTGATAAAAGTGTCTGCATTTATAATAATCCACATTATTTCCTCCGATTTGCTGATAGAGTTTTCTAGAATGAACAAAAATGAAGATCGTCTGCCTCATTCATTATTAGGAATGAGGTGACATAGAGTGTGCCATTAATTCTTTTATTTAATTATTTATGTGAACTAATTAAACTCTGTCTTGCAATTAAGAGTCGCTACATTTTGAACTTTTTACATTCGTAATCAACTATTCGTATTTGACCTATATAATTTTAAGGAATAACCCTCCATTAATCAAAATATCCTGGCTCTTCATGAATTCAGTATATCAGCCCTACTTCTCGGTCAACAGGTAATCTCCCTACTTGCCCTTGACATTCTTCTGAGCAACTTGTTCGTCAAACATAGACTGGAATCGCATCTTACTCATTTTCATAAGATCTTGTTAAGCGAATCTCCTTAAATAACTGCCTATCGTTCAATATTTATTTTTAGCAATTATGATTACTGCGTTAAGCGGCAATTACCACAAAAATCAGCGAATTAATCATTTATATCAGAGATAAGCTAAACCAAACCAAGATAGAGTTCAAGAGAAAAGCTCTACATATTAAATTAAAGTTTTTTTTTTTTTAATTTCAATGAGGGAATCACTTCCTTCTAGATCAGTATCTGAATCATTATGAATACCAATTTAGTCTATCTTTTAGTTTTTATATCTGCATTCAAAGCTCTTGTCAATTTCGGTCAGGATATACTCCATTTGAATGTTTTAGTCGCATATAGTTTTCTTTTTTCAAGTTGCAAATCTTTTGTATGAAGTTGTTCAAAAGTATGTAAATGCAAGTTTACATTTGAAACTCTTCGGGCTTGCCTGCAAAAATGAGTCTATGCTGATCGGGAGGGATATTGTCCAACAAACTTTCCTCCACCGAGTTCAACTTGGGTTTTAACTCCTTGATGTTTATATGTTGTTAATCATGTAGTTGCTGATGAAATTATTGTAATAAGCATTTAAATTATACTAGAAAATCTAAAAGAAAATAGTTGATCACAATACCTAAAAATATTATATGTCTAAGTTCTTTATCCATTAATATTTACATTTTAATTTGAGTTATCTCTTAATTTAAATGTGGAACTCAACAGCTCTAGCAATAACAACTTAAAGCTCTCTGACATCATTTAAAATTTCAAGGCTATGATTAAAGACAAGGAGAGTGACTTCCTCAACTAACTAACACTAGTCAGTCTTGACAGAGGTAAGAAGCATTTAAGAATAGTGATATTTCTGAGCTCTTTGGACAATTTCACAGCCATTTGAGATAATAAAGACAAAAATTTACTTTTAGTAAATATTATATTTTAGATGAATCCCAACTACTTCAACTAGTATGCACATATCAGCAAAAACAAAAAGTTAAACAAGAGAAAGCTACAGGGAGGTAGGGTCTTGAAGAAGTTACCACCTCTCTCCTCTATTACAAACTAAGAACATTTGATCAATACTTGATCAGTTTCCTACCACTCACGATTCTGTATTAAATTCTTTAGTATAATAAAACTCTTAATTTAAACCGTAATATATTATCAATAAATCAATTAAAAAGAAACACACAATTAATTTATAACAAAATCAACGATCATAAGGTAAAATCATTTGAATCGTCGTAAAATAAATGATTAATCTATTTACTCATTCTAATTTGAAATTATGAAAAATAATAAGACCCCAAGGCATGGAATTAAGACAAACATCAAACAGTTTTTGCGTTCATAAATATTACATCTCAAATAAATTAGATTGCTCCGTAAACTTCCGCATGATTTTCTAGCTCCATGATCTATAAAATCCCTAAATCAAAAATTCGGAAATAATTATAGTTGTTGACACACAATTTACGATTTATTTAAGACAAGAAATAACGATATCTAATTAATAATTTGAGTGACTTTATTAAGAATTAACCTATTTCTTAATTAATAATGAGAAATTTATAAACTTAAATTAATTTCCTATTAATTATTCATGACTAAGATGGCAACTTAAATTAAATCACTTAAATTATTTTATTAATTCGATTTGTATCTGATTTATAAGTTTTCTTTATAGATATTAAACTTCAATAATTAATTTACATACCCTAAAATGTTAAGTATTAAAAAAGCTAACTCCATCTTTGTAATGTATGTTAATTAATCTATTAAAAATTATTATATATATATGTATATATTATTAGAGCGTATAGTAAGCGTATAGTGAGCGTATATTTTTGTTAATGTCAATAATTGTAGTTCTAATTCTATAAATTACTCTAATTTTATCTTTGAAATATTAAGCTAAATCATTTTTTGAGTTAAAAGAGTAAAAGACTACAAATGGAACTCAAAGTATCCATTTCTAAATAAATAAATTAAAATATATTTTTTTTCATAATTAATCAGTCGACCTGAACAAAAATTGATTCATCATTATTTAATGTGAAAGTTGATTAATCGTTACATTCTTCTGTATTTCCAAGATTTCACCTTATAATCATATTCAACCCTAATTTACTTATTTAATTTTTAGGAAAATTATCAGCTTCTAAGAAAGTGACTGTATTTAAATTACTCCAGTAACACTTATCTTATAGAATGATTTTTATTTTAAATAAAATACAGACAGTTTATAGATCCTTTTCTTTCTAAATGGAACAAAAACTACTACATCTAGAAACACTAAATCATCAAGAAGAATATATTTGCTAATATAATACGTGCAGCTTTGTTAGGATTAATCTCAGAATTTCTAATGAGTAGCGATAAACGTTACTCTCTAAAAAATAAATGCATACTTGCTAATTTTAAACTACTCCTATAGCTCTGACAAATTATAATCTACTATAAGCAGTAAATAATTAAGACAAGAAAAAGCATTTATAAAATATATAATCCTCATATATAAATGTTTTAGAATTCTTAGTGCTGCTTGCCTATATTAAAACTGCATATATATATTTGAATGTGTACACATTTGTTTTTCTTTTTTTAAAGTTTTTGTTTCACCTTGATTAAATCAAT
This sequence comes from Tetmemena sp. SeJ-2015, assembly GCA_027382625.1. Classification (NCBI taxonomy): domain Eukaryota; phylum Ciliophora; class Spirotrichea; order Sporadotrichida; family Oxytrichidae; genus Tetmemena; species Tetmemena sp. SeJ-2015. The sequence goes on along the minus strand of JAJKFJ010022751.1, from coordinate 51,761 downwards.
ATTGATAGGCTAACTGGAAGAATACTTTTTAATAATTATTATGGCTGGATGGTATCCTTTCTCTCTCCAATAATACTGCTGAGCGAAGGGAAGATAATTTCAACATCATCGTAAATGACAGCATGGCGATAATCTTCTTTATGATAAGTCGAGTTAATCTAATTTTGCGCTTGGCCTTGCAAAGCGACCTCAACTAACTTCATCGATAGGCCATCTAATATAATCTGGTCTTACTCACCTGAATGACTGTGGCATGTTAATTAACACTATTAAACTCCTCAGAATCCTTAAAGTTTCTTAGAAATAATACACTCAAGGTTTTGGAGAATAGTTGTGGATGTTTATATTTAGACCAAGCTTTCAGATCAAAGTTTCAAAATTCTTGTGATATCTAAAGACAAGGAGGTCATTCATTCCTATAAAGAAGTCCACAAATTATTAAAATATTTTCGAGAGATAAGTGCTTTTTAAACAATGATCGAGCTTCTGTCTTGCAAAATTCCTACTCTGCGATCCTCTGCTTTGCTTTGACGGATTTCTACTATGATCCTCTAACCCTCATTGCCGAGATCGCTTGACTTGTTTGGGAAACATAGTGGAATGTTTGTTTACTTAGTAAAATCAGGTTTCATCGCATCCAGAATGATATTTTTCTATTTTTAATACTTTTCTTTCTCATACAATATAATTGCAAGTTTTGAAGAACGCTCTAAGAATAAGTCGAGCTTTCAAATGAATAATAATTTCTAGATTTAAGATCAGATGCGAGCTCACCAAGATAAAAGAATAGTCATCTTAATTACTAAAGTCACATTTCTTAACGAATATTATATGAATAGACTTGATGAAGTTGTCAACTTCTGATAATATTAAGAGATTCTTAAGGCACAAATACTAATGAGGTCTCCAACTACATTTACAGCAACATCTCTAATTAGCTTGAGTCTTCCTTAATCATCTGTGTGAAGACTTAATTTAAGGAGAGTAAAATATTTGGAAAAAGCTTTATAATTTGTTAGTTTATTTTAAAATTATGAAGCATGTCATTCATCAAGGGAATGATACCAACATTATATATAACGAGCTCAAAAAGATCATTCTCAATATTTCCAAGGAAGTCAGGCTCATTAATGAAGATGTAGTTAGCCAGACTTTGAGCTATTTCGTTGATCATACCAAGAACGTTATGAGTTTAATATGCTCTTTTAAGAAGAGGCTCCTCTTTATCGATTGACTCTTGCTTATCGAAAAATTTTGATTGATCGAATGAATAGTCTAGCTTTGATTTAAAAATAAAGGCCCCCTTGCTTGCATACTCATAAATTGTCTTTAACATATTTTGATAGAGATTCTCTGCTCAGGCTGACTTGAGCTGTGGTAGGAATTCAATTAAACTTTGGCTATTCTTCTGAATAAGCTCTTGTAGTTAATTTAGTTCAAAGTCATATATTCTCTTATGAGGTGATTTCGAACAAGGTGATAGCTCCTGAGTTGACTGGTATGGGTGGCAAATCTAGATAAAGCTCAAGCCGAGTATCGTCCTTTTTGAATTGATATAAATATGTTTTGTCGATATATTTTGTTACCGAAGGTATCAGTATTGATTTGGATGGACTTCATGGATTTCTTTTAATTGACTGTGAATGCAACTGGAGAGTCTTATTAAAGATGAACTTGCTTACGAAGAGAGTCAGATGCTAGGAGCCCCTCAGTTGAAGGAACTACTCAAACGCAAGAACTTTTTCAAGACTTGTGTAATGGCAATATCAGCTTGGCATGGTCAAAGCTAAGGACAGCCCTCATACTTGCTCTTTCTTCCTCGCATTGATTTTTAAAGTCTCTCGTAATTGAAAGCTTCTATAATCATAAGAAGTCCCGACTTCATCTATTGAGTGGCGGTTAATCTATCAAAAAATAGCCTTTGTTCGCTTGATAAGGCTGGCTTCCTGTGTTATAATTCTTATTATTTTCTATATCTCCGCTTAATTTATAGAACCCTTTTTCTTGCTTAATAAGGAGTTATTCTTAATTATAGGTTGAATATGAATGTATGATCATCTATTTTTAACAAAGAAATACATTTAGCTAATTTTTTGAGAATTTATCTAAATCGATTTCTCCAGACCAAGAGATCAAATATTTAAAACTAGAAGGGGGCCTGAGTCTGACAAGTATACCTTCTTCTTATAATTATTTTTTATTTTTGAAGTATGATTGATCCTCCTCATCAGCATATCGCACATAATTCAGGACCATTGAGAGAGACAAGAAGCCTAGAGCCACAGGGAAAAATGAGGACTTAGCCAACTTATCTAGGTTTAAATTATAGTTCGAGGTAAGTGAACTTTTGTTTGTCCTTAAGTTATTTAGTTCTCCTTAAGTCGGGCCTAGTGCTTCTTGAGGGCTTATTTATATTTCTAACTCTCAACTAATTCTAACTGGGTCTATCCTCATGCATCATAACCGAAAGGTATGATAGAAATTCTTCTCGCTAAGCCTAGAGAGTGTTATGTGTGTTCTACATATATGGTTGATTTATTAATCGAAATTAGCCTGTTTTTTTCTATTTTAGTTGGGTTGTAGTGTAGAGATTTCTATCGTTTTCTCTACAAAAAAAGTACAGCTATCCCATTAATTATCCAAGATCTTCACAGTTAGATGGCAGCCTTACCATATTACCAACATGGAATTTAAATATTTAACGTCTTTAAAATAATTTAAATTAGAAATGGAATTTGATATATATATCTCATTTAACTACCTTCGCATGTCCTCTCTTTTCATATTTCTTTGCTCTCCACTCGTGAAAAAAGTGAGAGTTAAGTTTATTAATTCCGTGGGTACAATATTAGAATTAGAAAAGTAAAAGGGCTCATTAATTATTAATTAATGACTTCTCAAAAAGAAGAAGAAGTTAGTATTGCTGTCACAGAATTTTTTTTATTTAAGCAACTTGCCACTTTTATTGACTATTGGAGACTTTGCAGTCAAGATTAAATTTCGTTCGTTAATCATTCTCTAAGCTAGGAAGTTTAGAGATCAGGCCGCCAGTTATATTTATTTAATAGAAATTCTTAATATAATTCAAATTTATTAGAAGACGTTTTATATTTAATTCAATGTTTGACTATAATGATTTAGAATTAAAATAATTGCTCAGTCATAGAAAGAGGGAGATATAATGAAATTTAAATCGTCCAGACTCCTCACTTAAAATAGAGTTCTTAAACTTAATGCTGCTTAGCTCAACAAAAATAAATCATATAAAATGAAGACGACCTCAAGTTCAAGCATGTAAATCTTCCCTTTTAATAATGAAGAAAGATAAATTAAACAGCAATCTGGAAGCCACTCATAAATAATAATTAAATCAATTTAATTTTAGATATAAAGAGATGAAAAGATTAGGCCTAGCTAAAGATTAATTTAGCACAGTCTAAAGGTGATGTTCTTATAAATGGCATATAAGAATGGACAAGCAAGCTTAAAATCTCAAATTTTAATTATCAATAAGCAGATGTTTCAGCTCACAGCGATGAATATGGTTGAAGCTAAAATGATTTGTACTTGATCTTTCATTGCAACTCATGCGAACGACTTACTGCAAGAGATAAACTCTTCCTCAAGAAATCGAGGAGTTCATCATATCTAGCGATACCCTTATCACTTGGAATTTCTAATTTTAGCAGTTCTCAGTGTCGTAATCAATTGACCTTTCCTACTCTCGCTTGAGATTCATTTACCTTAGACATGGTAGCAAGAGAAAGAGATTTACTGTGAGGAAGCACGAAAGTCCAAAACAAAAAATATAATTGCCTATTTTGAGTGAGATGGTTTGCTCAATTTAACGCTCCATTTATAGCACCTGCTAAATTATATTCGTCAACGAAGTGATATTCTTCTTGCTATTAGACAGAGATCAGTCTACAGTAAGATAAACCAAAATAATCAAGCATAAGATAAACTCTAAACTAAAGAAATTTTGGTTGTCGTTTGTGGAATTTTATACGGCAAAAGGCATTGATGTTCAAATCTTTTACATCCATGACGAATCGAGTGATATTGATAAATTTCAAGACTTCATCCTTGGCTTTCATGAGATCTTTGAAGATAGAAAACTACCTTATAGTCATTGATAATCTGAGAGTCCACACGGTAAAAGATAAAAGCACTCAGCTAGGTCTCAATCGAATTTATTTTCACGCCCACCTACTCTCCTCAGCAGAATCGAATTGAAGAATTAATACTAAAGTATAAAGCTTAAGACTAGCACTTAAAAAATTTTAGATAAATTAAATGAAGTTTTTACAGCAGTCATTAAGTTTGATAGACGGCAAGATCTTAAGGTAGTTGTATGTAAATAATTAATTAAGATAGGTATAAATCTTAAGAAAATTCATTCAATGGTCAAATCTATCTCATCTTGATTGACTTAAAGTTAACCCTATTGGCTTTTATTCATAGGACTGTGATCTGAAGCGTCAATCATGTGAACTTTGGATAGGTAGGAAAGCTTTCTTGGCTGACACATGGCCATCTGCGTTCTTAAATATCTTCAATGATGTTACTGAAAGAGAGTTTAGTCTGTCTTTGAACACCTTAGCTTATTGCTTCTTGAGCTAGAATGATTTTCGTTTTTTTGATAAAGTAAGTTGAAGTATGGGTCATATACGAATTAGTGATAAAAAATAAATATACAGATTCAGTTTGTATTCAAGCTCTATATATACTACTTAATTTATTTAACTTTGCTTAGACTTAGATTTACCCTCTCTCTATCTTTGATATTTGACTTCTTTTATTTCTATAGAAAATTCTCCTTCTCTGTTTAATTGTGTTTAACTACCTGAATCTTGATCCTTAGTCCTCTATAAGTTATATAATCGATCATCTTACTTTTATTTGATTGCAAGAGAAATCTTTTTGCGCCTTATTATGTGCGCTTGATTCATTTCGAAGCTCCGTATGAAGAATCTCATTCGTATCATTGAGTTCCCATTAGAACTAGACTTTAAAGTGTGATAAATTCTGAAATGAATATGTTAATGATTGATAATTAGAGCTAAACCAAAAAATAATATAAAAATAAGTTGATAATCTTCAAGGTTTACTAACCTCTTATTATTTTAGATGCTTGCACTGAATAAGGTTAGTGGTGAAAGATAAGTTAAAAAATTCCTCACTCTGTCATTATGAAGTTGTTTTTTAGAAATGAATTTATTTATATTTACTACCGAAGTAAATTCTGTTAAAAGCTATAAAAAAACATAAGGCAAGTTTAATTATTTTATTGATCATCTAATCGATGATTTATCTATAATTGAAGAATAATACTAGAGATGAAGGGATGGCTTGTGAATTGCCACTCTTTTGAGAGCATATAAAAATCACTCTTCTTAACACACCGAAGGCTGTATTACACTTGTCTTAAGTGGTCTTAACAATATGTGTGAGGTAGCCTGACTGGAGGGTGGTGTTGAAGACGCTAAAGTAGTATTACCTATCAATTGTTTTCTACTTCTCATCCATATCTTGTAGGAATATCAGTAGATCTGAATCGTATTTTTTTACCCAGAACACCTGCCGCCAGAGAGGTCATCATTTTAGAGACATTGCTAATCGTGACCTCCTACATCTTCAAAAGTCATTTTCTCCTTTGAAATCTGCGTGAATTACTCTTGATTCACTCCTTCGATATGTGGCATGTAGTTCAAAAGTAAAAATAAAAGTTTTAAAACCAATATATTTGCTTACGTATTTCTGTAAAGTATGTGCAGAGATTGTCCTTGAACCTGTAACGTCCAGAAAACTCTTGAGGAGCCATTCTCATTAAGTTCTTTTCATAAAGATCCTCAAGCGACTGCTAAAACTCATCTCCTTTTTTAGGATTCCATATTATAAATCTGATTATTTTTTTAAGAATTTAGAAATGAAAATTTTTTAGACTTTTAAATAAAGTTTCGAATTGTTTCTTTTTTCAAGTACGGTCACAAACAGACAGCAGGTTTAATAACTCTTTAATAGATTGTTAAATCAAATTATTTTTTCAAAGTGTGAAGAAGTTTTAAAACATCCATACTCTAGTGAATAAAATAATCCATAGCCTCCAATAAAATTAAAAAGTAACCATAAGAGCAAGTATTAGTAATAACAAATACAAACTTTTATTAATGGATTAATGTAAAAACATACTTCAAAATTAAATAAGGGTAAGTAATCATTGAGATATAGACTCATTTCTAAATTGTGAATAAAATTTGGATGTAATAAACAAAAACTACTGTTTTAATTTAAGATAGAAACAATAGAGATGAAAATTTTTGAGACACAAGGGAGGGAGAGAAGTGAAGCTTAATCCTATTCAAAGTAGATTTTAAATTTAAGTCTCAATTCTTTGAAATATATTAAAAATGTTGAAGTTTATCATTTGAATGAGATTGTTATAGTAGCGTGGCTGATTTCATATAGTAAATAGATTTGATTTTCTATACTCCCAAATGTAACTGATGGACTTGCTTTTAATTTTATGAGAACTGAAAAGTTTTTGCCTTGTGATTTTTAAAATAGATATTTGAGATTATTTAATCACAGTGACTTTTATTATGATACTAGATTGAAAGCTTTCTAACTATCATTTAAATAGCAGCTTATATTAAATAATGAAAGAGGAACGATATCTTCGACAGTGATAGCTTTCTATATGAAGATGGGTCGAGCTGCGAGCCGCGAGCACGATAACAAAACAGTAACTACTAAAACAAGCAAGCAATCTACATCCAAGCAATCAAAAACTCACTTACTTAGAAGCAAAGAATGCATATAATAAATTTGTTAATTATTTTTAGAGACAAAAGTGGTTCTCTAAAAAGACACTTCTCTCTCGATAAGAGTTTGAAAAGATTAAGAAAGTCATTAAAGTCAAAAGGTAAGGCTAAATATAAAAGCTCATTTCATCAACTTATTCCATGAGAACGATGATGAGTTTATCAATTATATCTTAAATTTTTATATAGAAAAATATAAAGAGGATGGTAAAAAGTTAAAATAGATAAGTTAACTCTAGACGGGCCTTCTTTTCAAAACCCTGAAATGAACTCTAGTAAATTAAAGTCTTTTAAATTATTTAGGAAACTACAGTAACCTAGAGTTTAATCATAAGTTTAATGTCTACAAAAAAATAATTGAGAAATTTATCGAAAACCCTCAACTCATTCTTCAATATCAAGAATTCCAAATTAGCTTCGAGCAAGAAAAGCTGGATAAACTTTTCAAGAATAGATAGTTAAACTCATTAAGTATGAACGGAAGATGATGTACTTTATTATGGACTCAACATCCACTTCCAAAAATCGAATACCATGATAACTCTTGCACACGAAGGATAGACAATATATTATAATCTCTCTCCATTTCTGAACTCAACCAAAAAAAAGAAAAAATAGGTGATGCTCAATCATAGATATTAAATAAATGATAATCGCCCTTAACTAGTACTTGCAAGATCAGGGCATTCCTGTTGAGCATTAACCTCTGATGCTTAGTGACGATAAACATCTTGAACAGCACTTTACTTCTATAGGGCAATACATAAAAGAGCTTGGCTTAAATACGATTGAGTCTGATCTGATTTTAATGAACCAAAAACTTCTTATGGATTTGTTTCATCAAGAAACTAATGAATAGCTCTCATAAATCTAAGTTGGTCCATTTTGAATTCATTTCGAGAGTATATGTGCTCTCCAACCTTTACGTAATTTTCGAAGAGCTACTTGAGATGCTGAGATGGTGAGACAAACTATTCTCTCTCATTAACAAGAAGGATAAATTAAGCTGCTTCTCGAGCGTTGTTTGCTCATCCTTCAAATCAATTAAGGACTTCTCAAAACAGGATATAGTTACTGTCATCGAATTGGATGAACGAATCTAGATGAGGGAAATTACCAAGCGAACTTCATAGAGCTCGTCAAAGAATGTGGAAGAGTACTAGAATAGGAAACGATTCAAAATAATATTCCAAGATGAAATTACAGACTTTGAAAAACAAAGAGAATTGGAATTGAAAGAATTGATGCAAATATCTGAAATAAAATTAAAATGTTTGTGATGAGTACAAAAACAACAAACATCAAGCAACAATTGCTGCTATTGTGCTTAGCTGCTCTAGTTATATCAACAAGAGTCATCTTCCAACATCATCTGGCAAAACCTTGATCATTAGTATAATAGCTAAGAAGCAGCGAAGTATGAAAGTTCATCTTAATTATGAATAAATTTAAGCATAGATATTATTAAACATTTTAATGGATTGAAGAACACTCATGAAATTGTTATAGTTGTCGAGGATGATTATTTTAATCACGACTCACCTTTTCAAAGTTATTTAAGAAAAGTGTTTAGAATATGAGACATGACTCTTACCAAATGCTATCCATTCAGCGTAACTTTATATCCTGGAATTTAGAAAATCATTCTAAAATTCTTTAATGAACTAAAATTCTCATAAAAATTTGATTGAGGATAAAACAAGACCTTGAAGGAGACATCAAAATATTTAAAAAGCATTAAAAGCGAGTCGAAAATACTGTCAAGCAGATCAAAAAGTATGCCGTGCACATTTTATTTAGGACACAAATGACAAGTATGAAAAATAATATGCTATATGGGAGTTAATAACTTTAAGAGAGAAGAGTTACGAATAAAAACTAAGATGAGATTTAGCATCGACACTTGAGAGTACTGATGCTCTTCCCAGTTGAGTAACTGCAGTTAAAACACGAGACAGACAATACGCCAAGATAATAATATCATGCTATTTCAAGCCTGAGTGTCAGCACTAGTATCAGAGCCATCCTCAAATCAGTATGCAAGGCTGTAAACAATTAATCAAAGAGCTATAGCATCCAAGGCATGAAGAAGCAAAGAGAAACTACTCGAAGTTGTTTACAAGAGGATAAACACAAAGATACTCATCGAGGCACTTGAGCAAATAGATTGACAATATAAATGAAATCAGATCACTACAGCACTTGAAGCAAGTGATATAGTTTAACGCATTTTAGAAAACTTTTCTGAGGCATTTCTTTCTCAGATTCTTTCAGTCATTATAAGGAAAGCCAAATAATAATTAGTTATTAAAGAATATTTATTTTCACATTTATTTCCCAAATAATTTGCTAATTATTTTTGAGTCCTTGTTCTGATTGATAAATTATCAAGGCTTTAAAATTAAATTAACTTTTTATTAAATAACTACAATCACAACAACAAATTCTACTTCTAAAACTAGTAGGTGGCATCAGAGGAGGAAATCGTCAAGGAAACCTAGGGCATTCTTCCCGATCAACAGAAACTTATCTTATTCCTGTAAGCTCAAAGGGTTTCAAAAGTATAAATGGATTTGCGTACAAGATCTTCTACTTCAGACAGAAACCCCTGGCGACTACTACATTCAGTAAAGTAAAGTAAAATATTAGGAATGTAAATAAAAATCAATTTCTTAAAACAGCACTTATCGTACTGAATTAAAGAACATCTTATGTAAGTTGGCTTTGTTTATATAGTTTGTAGGGATAGTTTAACTTCAGTGGGTAACCACTCTCAATTAAATTGCCTCCTTCAATATTCAAAATGAGTCTACTCTCACTATAATTAAAATTCAATAAGTTACTGTGTTCTTCATTATCTAGATACTAATCCTGAAGGAACTGACTCCCTCTTTAAATTTAAAAACATAATGTTTTAAAAATATCTTTAATTTAATATTCAGCAATTTATTTATGAAATTCTATCTTGATTCGCTTTGACTAACCTTCTATCATGCATTCATATGCTTCCTATATTTTAAAGGCTAGCTTGATTAAAATTACTGAGGAAATTATGCCAAAATTATACCAAGACAAACAATATTTACCCTATTCTGAGCCTAGTGAAAGATCCTTTTCTCATATGAAAGGAAGCTATGATCATCAAATAGTTCTATAGTTACTTAATCTCTTAAATATTTACTTCCAGCTTATCTTTTTAAGAGTTAAAAGTAGAATTAAATAAAGTAATCAGATTTAATGTTATATTTAGGCACTTCTGCTGCTGTTGACAATCTCCCCATCAAATAAAGCTATCTTCTGAACTTAATCACTTTCAAGACTCAGAACTATATCTGCAACTGAACTTAGGGTGGAACGTGTACTTAATGATTTTGACATACCAAGATTTGGTTTCAGTGAGAAAGAACAAATGTAAAAATTCTTAATAAATTTATGAGAGCTTAAATAATCACTGTGATGAAAAGAATGTAAGACTGGCATCTGAAATTATAACGATCACCCCTCTAGAAAATTACCCTTAAAAGGCTTTATTATATCTCTCAGCTTTTAGGAAGTCAAGCATCTGACCTCTGCATAAGACTCTAGGGGACGACCATGAGGAAAAGTATTGTTATTGGCTTAATCTTTATTTTTTCTCAGGGTTTATCTTAAAAATTTAAATCACTCACTATTTAGGTTCATTCATTTTATTTATATGACCGGATCAAGCTACCTACACTTAGAGCAGATGAGAATTGCGCTATCCCTGCAGCTCCTGTGCCACATAGATTATGTCCGCCCACCCATTATAATTTTTATCTGCATAATTTATCCGCGTCTCTCAAACGCAAAGTCAGAAAAATGTGAAATGTAATTTTTACAACTAGAATAATAATTTTATTTTTATAGAGAAGTAAAGACCTGTAAAATCAACTTACAACTTGTACAGAGACATAAAAAAAGAGACAAAAACATTATAAAAGATGGTAAAAGCACTCATACCGATTGCCGATTGATATAGAGTTGGTCAAATCCGTCATTGTTTCATATAATACTTCACTGATAAAAAATAAGTTTTAACATTTTTATTTCATATCTCTTCAAGTGCTGCAGAATTAAACATAAGTTAATAATCATTCGAAGAATGAATGTTGTCTGATCAGCTAAAACAGTTGATAAGGACAATTTGAATATTTTAACTAAAAATTGGAGATAAGATAAATATTATATATTTGGAGAGAGAGGAAGGCTTACTAGAAGCTAATTTAATCTTTGCTCTTGATGTGTTGCTACAACCTCTCATCTTAGTCATGTTTTTAATTTCTTTATCTGTTCCTTTGAATCCGACCAGACATGTCTCATGGCAGCACAGTAATATTTATCCAATCCGCCTAAGTTCATCTCTATCTTTTTAGTTTTCTCCTCGACGATTTGTTCGACAAGACTATCGCCCAAAGCTTTCAATATCTCAATGCCTTCTTACATTTTTCCGTTTGTCACCCAAAGATCAAGAAAGACTTTCTAGCAAGATGAATTGGAATATTTTTGATTTACTTTTCAGTCATTGTGGTTTAACCTTGGTTCTATCCAGTTATTGACCAGAGAGAATTAACATCAACGACTCGAAATAGCTCCTTTTTTAAGTTGAGACTTGCGTAGTTCTTTCCAAAATATAATTTTTATTTCATCAACGTTAAATGAGATGACTGAATTTTTCTTTTTACTTAGTCGCCTAGAGTATAGCCTTGCTCTAGATTTTCATTAATCTACACCATAATCGTTTAAATCTATCATCTATTTCATCAATGACTGTAAAAGTTGCTCTTGTGATTAATCTTTGCTCTACTATAACATTCTTAGCTCTTTTATATATTGCTCTTCGCTTTCTGAATATATTCTTTATGCGCTTTAAAAGTATGTTAACTACATATGAAGGAGAGTAGTACTTCTCACAATAGAGCCACTTTTATTTTATATTCCATAAATTGTTCTTTTCTTTCGATTTAGAATCTTTCCTCCCATTGAAAATTTATTTATTTTATTATATTTATGAACTTAAAGATGGTTTTAATTATTTGATCTTTAAAAAGTTGTCCTCAAGTATACCTTTTAATAAAAAGAATTAAATGTCCAGTTCATATCAGCCATTAAAAATCAAGTTAATTTTATAATAATCAAAAGCAGAATTAACTACATAATAATTTAAATGGCTGAGACTAAACCATTTCAAGAAATACTCCTATACACAACGTATGGAGCTACTTCGCCTGGAGTCACTCAAGGACATAGATGTTGTATTTATCAATACAGAAAGCAGATTTCTAAAATAACAAAGATGAGTTAATCAGCAATTTAAATATTTCTAAGTTAAGATCTAAAATGTCAATCCACTAACTTCAGAGTAGAGGAAGTTCAATACAAAATTTGAATAGAACATACTAACTTTCAACTGGGAGAAGTCATTCAAAGTTCATTCCAGAAGAAATAAGATTTCTTGTCTTCTACTCTAAAAAGTATGGGTGGCTTGACTTTAGCAGAGAGATTTATTATATTACATAGATAGTTCCCAAATAATTTAATTCCGCAACTCAGGATTTTGTAGTCTTACTAAAAAACACTCTATAATCAAACTTGCTTTAGGCTAGCTTCTAAATGCTCTTGAAAATCTCAAAGGGACTTAAGGAGATGAACTCTAGATAATACTATCATCAAATCCTGAAAAATAGCAAAGTTAAATAGAAGGAAAGAACTGCAGAAACAACTCAATACTTCAAAGTTAGAGACTGAGATTCTATTTTTGAACAACTTAAAAGATATGGAGAAGTGAATCTTCATGAAGAAGACCTAGAAATCCTGCAGAGATACTAATTAACAATAAAAGCTGATTATCATGGTATCATATTCTCAGAGTATTAAGCGGCTAAAGCAGGTCTTTGCAAACGAATTTTTTACAAGTCTGAGTACTGCAATCTTCCTCCTGGATCTGAATAAAAAATGGATTATAGCATTGCTTGCTTTGAGACTTGTAGAGGGAAAGAAAAAGATTATCATAATTACACAGAGCGAGTAGCTCTGAATGCAAACTTTCGACAAGATAGGTGTTTTAGACTACGGAATCAATATCGATGAATATTATGAAATTTTAGGGAGAAAATCATATAGTGTCTAAGAAGTCAAGCTAGATGGTACCTATAGACTCAGTAAGAAACAGTTTTTTCTGTTTTCTGGAACAAGTCGCAAAGCAATGGAGTTGTTAGTAGAGAGCCTTATTAAGATGAAGCCTTTAGATCGTTTAAATCCTTGTAGGTGTATCATCTTAAAAATTAGATATGATTAGAGAGTGGGAGTTCATACTTTACTATGAAGAGGGAAGAGAAACAGATACTAGAAAAGAATCTCACAGTTTAATTGGAAGCGAGCCGAGAGATTATAACGTATGGATCTAGCTGAGAGAAAGAAGTTCAAGAACTCTCGGAGCTTCAATGTCTGTTACGTATAAAAGAGGAAAAGAAACACACATTCAATAGGTAAATATATTGAAAAGAGCACTATCTATTAACATTAAAGATGTCAGACAAGCTCTTTCTTTATTAAAGGCAAAAAAGAAATACAGGTCTTTGTTCAAAGAGCTCGGTAGAATTCAAGGACAAGATTCTTATCATATATCAGTTAAAATAATTAAGGTTGCTATGGGTTCTCAAGATTTTCTAAGAATGTCAAAGAGTTGAATAATTCTGAGTTGCACCCTGATTCTTAACATTATAACTAAAAAAGCCTTTTAATGATATTAATGAAAGTAAAAATGATCAATTTATCTTATTTCTTATATATAGATAAAATATTCAGATTGTAAAAATAAAAGACTCTCTTGAATTAGTTAAGAGAATCTTCATCCAAGATCCCTAGTCTCAAAAGAAAAATAAATTGAGTGCTGCATAGAATTTTATGCAAAATTATAGGAGAAATCAAAGAACATGAGGCCAGATCTTAATAACTTTCAATAAAAATATAAAATGATAAATAAATTAATGCTGACGGCTGCTATCGAAAGAAAATACTCTTTCATCAGCTTCTTCTTATCATTAAATTTTTTTTTAAAAAAAAATCATTGTGAAACTTATATTTATCTTAAAAGACTATCTAAAACTAAATTCTAAATTATATTAAAAAGAGAGAAAAGTGGATATTAAAAAATAATTTTATCTGTAATATAGCACTTGAATATTTTTTTAATGATAGAAGCATAAAAATGAATATAATTTTATTTTATGCAACAATGCTTGCTCATGGAAAGTACTTCATATAATTTTATTTATGAACTTATTAATTATCTTGTGAATTAATTAGATTATTTATAAATAACAAATAAAGCATTTTGAAGTATAAGTTTTACTAATCCTTCAAGAATCTTATCTCTTTACTGTAATGGCTGGACTCCAACTGGCGGACATCAGGCACACAATAAGCGCACAAGTGGCGGATATCGTATAACCATATGGCTTGGTGAGTTGCCGTTGGCAAAGCCGACCGACCCTGAGTTCCACTACCGGAGGCGAGAGCAAGCTGTCTTAGACCTAACTGCTAGACATTTATTCCTTGTCTCAAAGATTCTCTAGTGGCGGCAGCTCATGCCCTCAGTCAAGAGGTTGGAACGGCTGGGATTCCTGGCTTTTTACCTAAGCTGCGAGTGACAAACTGAAGTCTTCTTGCGGCAATGATCCAAGCACAGGCATCAGTAAAATGTCTAGAGAGTACCGAGGAGGCTACAAAGGATATGTGGCTCCATAAGGAGCAAGCTCTTATCCAATAGGGCAGGCAATCATATTTAATAACCTCGCTCATTTTAACAGACTTGCCAACTATCTCTCTATTTAATATATAAAGCCACATCAGTAAAGTAAAAGATTATAGTGAGTTATATAGTCTCAGCACTTATGAATCATAGATTCCTTTCAACCGATTATTTACTATATAAAAAAATCATTATCTTCATCATCACCAATCATTCATAGCATGCTTTTTATCAAAGATAATTATCTAAGAAATTAAAACATCTCTTTAAAGTTTTTGGATAAAAATAAGCTAAGAATAATTCAGACCACGTTAAATATATTATAAAGTATAAAACAAAAGTATGGTTAGTGTAACTTTGCTTAACTATTAGAGTTTATTATTTTTTAAGAAATATTTTCATCGACCTCATCACTTGCATAAAACATTTTTTTTTCTTAAAAATTAATTTTAAGCTATGATAATTTGGAATTAGGACTAAGAAATTAAATTTAAGCTTTTTGATCGCCATATTTTTTTAAGTTATTAAACTGATTTTACTTGTTAATAATATTTCTGACGTCTAGTACTTTGAAATGCTAAAAATTTAAATTATTTGAACTCTTTAACAAAAAAGATGAACCTTATAGTAAAATTTTCTCATAGTAAAGATTTATGAGCGACACAAAATTTGAATAGTTTGGATATTAGGATGAAGGGAATGAGAAGAAGGAAGACGAGGAGAAAGAAGAAGAGGATAGGATAAGAAGGAGAGAGGAGGAGGTGGACGAGGTTGATGAGGAGAAGTTGGTGAAGGAGGTGGAGGAGAAGGAGGAGGAGGATGTTGAGGAGGAGGTGGAGGAGTTGGTGGAGGAAGACGAGGTAGAGGAGTTGGTGGAGGAGGACGAGGTGGAGGAGATGGCGGTGGAGGAAGATGTGGATGAAGTGGAGAAGAAGAAGGAGAAGGAGGAGGAGGTTGAGGAATAGGAGGTGGATGAGGTTGAGGAGGAGGTGGAGGAGATGGAGGAGAAGAAGGAGGAGGAAGTGGAGGAGGAGGATATTGAATGAGCAGGCGAACTAGGAGAGGAGGTGGTGGAGGAGAATGAGGACGAGGAGGAGGAGGAGGAGGTTGACGAGGTGATGGAGTAAAAGGTGGGCGAGCTTGATGAGGTTGAGGTTGAGGAGGAGGTTCTGGAGGAGGAGGACGAGGTGGAGGAGATGGTGGTGGAGGACGAGGTGGATAAAGTGGAGAAGAAAAAGGAGAAGGTGGAGAAGGTTGAGGAGGTTGAGGAGGTTGAGGAGGAGGAGGAGGTGGAGGAGGTGGAGGAGTTGGATGAAGTGATGGAGGAGTAGGAGGACGAATAAGAATTTGCCTTTCATATCTCTAGATGGAGAGGTGCAAGAAGTTAATTAATGAAAAAATTTGTATAATTTTTTGATTTGATATCGGAAAAACTTCACTTAGAGGACGAATCATCCTTTACAACTAGCAGAAAATTGCAGCTCCTTGCTTATTATTATTATTATTATTATTATTATTATTATTATTATTATTATTATTATTATTATTATTATTATTATTATTATTATTATTATTATTATTATTATTATAATTAAATAATTAGATTTTTACTATAGTGCCTGAGTAATTAAGCTCGTGCTAGCTTTAAGAGATAACTTATTTTATTTCCTTTTTTTCAAAAAAGAAGAAGAATATTACTTCATTAATCAGCAAAATATAGATTATTGGATATTTAATTTTTTAAACATTTCTGTTGATGCGTAGCTACCATTCTCAGCTATTAGTTTTTCAAAAAATTGTTATTTACTTCTTTAAAGATTATATATTTTAGAGTTTATATTTTTCGAAAATTTTCTGATCATATATCACAACTTATTATCATTATCATAATAGGATGAATACGAATATTTTATCATGAGTTGGTTTTTCTTAAATTAGATGGATTTATAGGATAATTAAGATTAGGTGATCGCACAATTAATCTACTTATTTTTCTCAATTCTTAAAATCAATTTAATCATTTTAGATAATTAATTAGAAAATTATAACGAATAATGTCTGCCACTGGAGCTAGCGTCCTATTTCTCTAAAAAAACGCGATTTTAGAGAGTTGGCACAGGAGGTCGATCTAGCCGGTTTGGCCACGGTGGCTCAAGTGATGGCAGCCGCACTCAGCCGCCCAACTCCTCAGCACTCCGGCTTTCCGACGGGAGCAGCTGCTCCAAAGATACTTAGCCATCTTTCGCTCTCCCCTCGGCAAGTCCTAGAGACCTCACCCAATGTCCGTGGCCAATCTAGCTTAGTAGACCTCCCGTACTAAATCTGTAAAATCGCGTTTTTTTTAGAGATGGAGGAGGCTGGTGCCAGCGGCAGACATTATTCGTTATAATTTTCTAATTAATTTATCTAAAATGATTAAATTGATTTAAAGAATGGAGAAAAATAAGCAGATTAATTTTGTGATAACGCAATCTTAATCAGCCTATAATTCTTATTTATGTAATTGGTGTTTTATACATTTGTTTCCAATTTCAAAATGAGAAGCCTTAGTATGTCTAGCTTGTTGAAAATAATTTTATTTCTGAAACTTTGAGTTGACTCAAACTCAAGTGTGAATTTTCTCAGCTTGAATATCAACTCTTTTAGTTGTCTATTTTTGATTCCACTCACTACCCCTTTGATTTACTGCTAAATCTTAATTTCTTCGTCTAAGATCCCTTTACCCCTTCACAAATCATAGTGAGTTCAGGTTGTCGCTAGTGCATTAATTTTTTGAACTTTCCATTATGACTTTGTTCAGCATTTACAGCTAAAAGCATGGTTTGTTATCCTAAAAATAGAATGAAAAAAATAAATGGTAGTCTAAGCTTAAACTCCGAGATTATAATAAAAAAGGCATTACTTACCACACTTATTTGCACCAAAGACCTCGCTATTTCGCACTATCAATTCTTCATTTCGCAAAAATTGGAAACAAATAGCATTACACCTGCATTTATCAAAATTCATGCATTTAGAAGTTATATAAATTCTTAATCCTAATCAGTTTTCAAAATGCCATCTAAATTTCAAAAATACAGTAAATAGGGAATCCTCTCATTTGAATCATAAATCTATTATAATAATCGTTGTTAGATGTTGGAATAACTTTGGAGGAGAGCTCAGCTTTCATAACATCTTGAGCCATATCGAGTAGTAAGTTCAAGGATGTGCCCTCTAAAGAAACAAGAGGCAACTATCAATTATAAAGAATACACATCCTATCGATGATCTCATTTCTGGACAAGGTCTCTATCACATTTGTAAATCCATACAGTAGGCTTTATAAATTTGTCACTCAGGTGTTGTCCTCGTCAATAAAAATAATAAAACTCATGAAGTAAAACTCTAAGGTAGTTTTCAATAATTAATTTGAAAGAGTTTAGAGAATGACGCCTATTTGCCATTCCTAATTCATGGATTAATTCCAAAATATTTTTTATTTGCTTTATAATGTTTAGTAGTTAAACCTACAAAGCCCGCTTTTCACAAATCTTCCTACGCTTTAGTTAAATCTCTAATAATGAATGAGTATCCTTTCATTATCTCGGAAAACTTATTATATTCTTATAATTTCTAAACATTTTTGCTAGTGAGGTATTCCTCTACTTTGAATCTATGCCAGAGTCCATTAACTACAACTCCATCTTTTTAAAAAGTATCTTTTGGATAACTCAAATCTCCCAATCTATTCAGGTCTATGATAAAGGATTAGCCTTCCTTATTTGAAAAGACTTTGAAGGAAAGTACTTATCTCTGGGAATATAATATATGGCAAATCAAAAGATTAAAGTAGTCTTTCTATTTCGTATGCAAGCTGATTCTATTTGGGAAAAGTTCCTTTGCTAGAGTAATTCTGAATAGTATGTGTCTTTTATTTTAATGGAGACTTTTAAATAGTATCATTGGCCACCTCTTGCTCTAGAGAAGCTTA
The DNA here is from genome assembly GCA_027382625.1 of Tetmemena sp. SeJ-2015. Taxonomy (NCBI): domain Eukaryota; phylum Ciliophora; class Spirotrichea; order Sporadotrichida; family Oxytrichidae; genus Tetmemena; species Tetmemena sp. SeJ-2015. Next base: position 33,193 of record JAJKFJ010022751.1, on the reverse strand, counting down.
TTAGAAATTCATAGTAGACTATTCAAAGATAGAAGCCTCGACCTGTACATCAGTATCCTTATATATCTTTTCCACAACCTATAGTAATGGTTTAATTTGCAACTTTACTTACAAGCTTGCTATAGCCAGAGCTCATCTAAGATCATTATAAATGAAAGCTCAAATGATGCTTGAGTGAATCTCAAGTTTTGAACACCATGTCTCCTCTTTACAAACCATTCATTTGTACGAGCTATTGATCTTCTGTTAAGAATATAGACCTTTAGATCTCTAATGTATGCTTAATGTCTTTTAAGATAAATTTTTCTGAATATTTAATGGCAATTATTACATTAGGACAAAACTCTAGGCTTAGGCAAAGATGCACTCCTTTTTATAAATATTCTTTGTCTCCATTTAATTAGCCAATCATTAAACCCGGGTTTACCTTTAACTTTCGTCTAGCAATCTTTATCATCATCATCACCATGCATAATTTTAGCTATGAATCAGAGTGAGAGGAGGACTCCATCCGCCTTCAAATTTAATGGATGAAAATTTTAATAGAATCAATCAAAGCTTATATATAGTAGTAGTTTTATTAAGCTCTTAACTTAAGAGAAGTCAACAAGAAGCTATATATTACTTTTTAAAAAATTTATATCGAGCGTATATTGAGCGTATGGCTGACCGTATAGCAAGCATATAGTGAGTGTATACTTAGCGTACTTTGAACGTATAATCATATTCATAGTTAAATTCATATTTCTTATACTAATTTGATAGAAGCACTTATAAAATACTGGTTTTCTTGCTGGACTTTAACTTATGTCATTAGTAAATATATTTTAATTAGACGATCTCATTCTTAATTAGTATAGGATGCTTAGTGGCTTAAATTAACAGAGTGACAAGTCAAGCTATTAAATAATAATTAAGCTATTTGACACATAGACTTAATCAACTTTCTTAATGAACTCAACCTTCCGCTAACCACAGAGATTAAATCAAACGCACCTAATAAGCGCAAGATAACTGAAACACAAGGTTAGTTCAAAGGCAGATCTTCACTCATACTTAAAATATCAATGTAAACTTTCTTTCTAGGAACAATATCACTAGATGATCGTTAATTCATTTTAAGAAATAAAAAAAAAAGAGATTAGTTTATGCTTTCCTGAATTTTATTATTTAATTATTATTTTATGATGGTATTTTTAAAAAAATGGGTTAAATATTGTAGTTGAGCATTACGCGAAGACGGAGGGCAAGTATAACAATTCATATTAAAGTCAAAGAATAATATTATAGGTTGAATAAAATTAGTGAATCGAAAATTTCTAATACAGACCCTCTTAAATTTAGAGGCTTATAATGTGCGACTAATAATTTGAAAGTGCTATTGCCTCTGATTTTATTGTATTCATTAAGTTTATCATATATTTTCTGACTTTGGCTTGGAATCATTTAGTTCATTTGCTCTCATACTTGTATCCTATAGAATATCAGTCAAAATGCTTATCCTTTTTAATTTAGAGTTACCTTAATCTGAGGTATGAGCCTTCTTTTCTCTATGCACTTCACTCATTGAAAAGAAGATTGACTTTACTGAAGAGTAAGTATGCATTTAATGAATCCTCGCGCTCCTTAAGTATGTTGCTCGTAGTATCGCAATTCGTCTAAATAATTAGTTATCAAACTGAGTAAATCTTAGCTAAACTTATAAATAATAATCATAATAAGTTTTAGAGAATAAAGGTTTACTTACTCTAGGTTTCGTTCATCATATTTCTGGAAACTTTGGCAAGTTTCATCTTTCATTACATGAATCCGTGCATTTCTTCCATAATTCTTATTTTATTAAATGAAATTGTATTCTGACTTTATTAATTAAATCGCCGTTGGCTCTCTTTTCATTTTAAACTTAATTTAAGGAAAATCAACCATCAATCAAATAATCGTATTCAACCTATATCCAGAAGAAATACTTGAGTCAAAGTTCAATAAACTAGGTCAGATCCAAGGAGATATAAATATATACATTTTCATTAATTTATTTAAGATAAAGGATAAAAATAATTTGTTCATGAATCACTAGATTATTAAAACATTTTGGCAAATTGATACTTCAATACAACTCATTCTATCACTGAATTAGCTAAATCTTTCCTGATATAGTGCACGTTTGAATAATTTTGTGTTTTGTTTCTTACAACCTCAGATAAACTATTCGTATTTCACTCATATTAAATGATCTATAGAAAGGCTTTATCTCCCGCAATTGAAGAAAACAAGTTTTAAATTCCTAAAAGACGTCCTTTCAGGCTAACGTCATTTTTAAGAGCAGTGGATCTATAAACTATTAATGTTCCTAACTACCCTGAGCTTTCATCTATGAAAAAAATCAAGGATGAAAAAAAAAGTGCTAAAGTATCTAAATTATTAATAAGATGTTGGAGTGATACCAGAGAGATAATATTTTTTCTCAGTGCTCTCATCTACAAGAGAGCTTCAATGATTATTATTCTAGCAATCTCATCTTCGAAACGCAGGCTAAGTAGAAGAAAAAAATATGAAAAATATTTAGATTAGTCAAGATATGCAAAGGGCACTAGAAGCTACTCCTTTTAATTCGAGTAACTTAATGATTAATCATTTTGAATAGAGAAGAAAGGAAGAGTGCTGTCAATACTAAACGTCTTATGTCAAGGAAAGAGATAACAATAGAAAAGAAAGCACTTTGAGATCTCTACAACTTATTAATACTACATTTCAGAGGGAATGATGATTAGAGGTAACTCAAGCCTTTTAGGATAGACAGATAATGATCTCATGCAAATATTAAGATCTCCCACTGTCAAGAGGCAACTTAATTGATAATACATAAAGCCTTCAAATAAATTTATGTATTAGGTTTTATTAAATTATTAACTTCAATTAATATGGACTTGAATCTTTACTAAAGCCCTTTGGATTGTCTTTCCGAATTAATTTACATTTATACTTTTAATTAATTGTTCAATAATTTAGAGATGAGTCTTGTTATTGATCTCAAAATCTAATTAAGCCAAAGACTTCTTGTATGAGCTTTTAACTCTACTGAATATCTCTTAAATTGGATTGAATTGAGAACAGTAAGGAGCATTATAAATAAGGAGTATTTCTTGATTGTGGCAGTATTCTGTAATAATCTTGGAATGATGAGCTCTTAGGTTGTCCAAAAATATAGCAAGCTTTATGCCTTGATTATTTACTTTCAGTGTCGAACTGGCTTCTAAAATATCTTGAGTTTTATAAGAATGAGCTCAAGGTAAAATGATAAAACCCCAAGTTGGAACTAAGAATTACTAGAGCAGTCATTTTCTATACAGATATGCCTTCTTTGTGATACTTAGTTATTATATTTTTAGCCCATAATCTAATTCTGGAATTCATCAAGATAGCTTATTTTAAAATCAGTCTCTTATTAAGAGATTATTTTTTTATATACTTAAGTCTATAATTGGAATATTTGAGCTTGCTTCTTCTCAGTGACTAAGAGAGGCTTTTAGTAGTATTGAAAACTATGCAGTGGCTTTGTAGACTCTTTGGAGCATAAACTTGGAGATTTGGATATCATGATACGAGAGATGAAACATAAGGCCTCTTCGATTGAGAGAGATATTCTTTTAATTTTAGATTTTAACAATATGGATTAAGCACGATTAGATTATGAAAATCTTACATAGGATAATAGTACGATTTTCAAACTAGTACTGAATAAGTGCTGGTTTTTAAATTGATTATTAATTACATTCCTAAAATTTTACTTTACTTTACTTTAGATTATGAAAATACTTATCAAAATTGAATTATGAAATATATTAAGAGCTTTAACCATAGTTTACTTAGCAAGTGAGTATTATTAATTTTATTTATAAAAAATAAATTCATAATGACAGAGTGCAGAATTCTTAAGTACACCTTCAGTCGTGAACTTTATTCATAGTAAGTATCTTAAACACTAAAAGGTAAGTAAATCTTGAAGGTTATTATCTTATTTTTGATAAATATTTTGGGTTTAGCTCTTATAAGTACTCATTGACCGATAGATTTCAGAACTTATCTTACTTTATAGTTGAAGTTAAAGCTGAATGGTAACTCGTAGATAGGAGTGAGATTCTCCTTAAATAGTTTACAAAATGAGTCATGCACAAGGAACAAGACACTAAAGATGCTCCTATTATTAAAATGTACTTAGATAATTCATGCCTTAATTTATAGAGAGAATTCAAGAATAAATCAAGAATAACTATACTTACTAAAACATATTTCAAGGATTTTCAAAATAAATAAGGGCAGTATAAGTTCTAAAATAAAGAGAGGAAAACCTAGTCAGGGACTCGCAAAATATATAATAAGTTCAAGATAAATCTTCAAATGAAACTTAATTTGTATGTTAGCTTTCAATCAAGTAATTTCACTCATATTGAGTCAATAACAGAGTTGATCGAATGTTAATTTAGATTGTCTTTATGACAAGCAGCCTCCAAACATATCCTTTAGTTTTTATAACTCTTTAGTCCTGTTGCAAGAGCTATATCTCTTTAAGTGGAGAATATCCTACTTTCATAAGATAGATGAGTTGTTTAATATCTCAATAGGAGGATTAAGTCACTTGAGTATATTTTATTTTGGGTGTTAGTAATGAACAGCTTATAACTTAATTAAAATATTAATCATTAATTTCTTATTTCCCTTATAATGGTGATTCAGAGAAGTAATGAATTTAGATAGTTTTTCTCCTTTTCTCTTTTGATTTGTCATTTGGAGAGATTTAAGCAGCTCCAGAATCTCCAAAATATGATGGAACGGAAAAGTAATACCATTTTTTAAGAGCGCAGGAATGATTAAGAAGTCCAATGAGCCAACAGTTGGACAATTCAAAATGAAATGTCAAGTATTCTTTAGGTTCTCCAGAGAATATAGAATGGAATTCCAAGCCATGTATGAATGAAGTAATGCTGATTCTCCAAGTTTATAGTGGAATCATCGACTCGAAACTGAAGCAGTTAAGGATGGCGGGCCCTTTTATCAAATGATATTGAATGTTTCCATTTTAATTCTTTAAACTAAATCAAAATATCATTTAACGGTTATCAGTTAATCAGAGGTTATTTTTATAAAAAATAACAGCTCATGATAAAACATCATATTCATTATTTTATATATCGCTTTTAAATATAGGATGAATATGAATGAATAATTAACAACAAGCCAAAGATAATTAAAATAGTTTAAACGCATTATGTTTTAAATTTAAAGAAGGAGCCAGCTCCTTCCAGAAGAGTATCTAGATAATGAAGAGCACAGTACCTTATTGACTTTTAATTTGAGTGTCTACGCTTTGAGCAGTTGTCAGTAAATGGTGAGGATAGACTCATTCTGGATGTCTCAAGTAAAAGATCTTGTTCATGATGTTGCTCAAAAATAAGCGAATCTATAAATATTTTTGAAAACCTTTGGGTTTACTGGTAAAGATGAGTCTTTGTTGATCGGGATGGATGACTTGCTTGTCTTAGACGCATGCATTATCCGTTGTCGCTTTATAAAAATATTTAACTGAGTTTGTGCTAGTTGATAAATAAATTGATGTTGTTGTAGATATTTAAATTATATCAACTTAAAAAAGCGTAATATTCTAATAATAGAATTGAATATTCAAAATTTGTTCCCATTATATTTATTTATCTCATTTTAAAATTAAGCTGTATGAAAAAATTTGACCACTTCATCCCTGGCAAATGAAAGGTAGTTTGATATCAGCCATGCTACACATACAAGGCGCAGTCATCGGCCTTGTCGACTCTCGATTATACGTTGCAGACGTTTCCATTAGAGCGAGTTTGCAATATTTTTCCAGGCAGTCACTGATCTCTGAGCCAGGATGTGCTCCAAAGCTTGTAGGAAGACAGCTCCTGGAGGGGAAGGTTCAAGCTTCACTTGTGACAGGAGGCGGTCCATTTGTGACAGCCTGTGTCTTTTGCGAATTTCATCTAAGAGCTGTGAGTGAAACAGTGTTAAGGAAGTTGTAGAGGGAAGCAGGCAAAGTGATGATTATGAGGGTGAAGATATGTGAAATTCCCAGTGGGGCTCAAACCTTCCACTCGAAGAGCTGCCTTTCTACAAGCTATGGGTCACATCCTGGTTCAAAGATCAGTGAATGCCTGGACAGGTACTGAAAACTCGCTCTATTGAAAACTTTTGCGACTGAGAATGGAGAAGCGACAGGGCCGATGACTGCGCCGTTTCTGTCTGGAAATTTTGAATATTTAATTACATTATTAGAATATAATTTTAATAAATGTACTAGGAAACAAACTCAATGCATTTCTAATTATAATCAGACCACGATAATTAAATCATATTATCTTATAAAAGAGTAAGTTTAGTTTTAAAAGATTCGAAATTTTAAAGTTTCTAGTACTTAAAATAGAGCAATAAAAATAAAATCTTAATAATTCCAGTAAAAATTGAAGAGCCCTCCTTAAACAGATAAATATAGCTATTAATTAATTTATTATAAATATTATTTTATTGTAAAATTCTTAAATTATATTTATTGCTATTTTTTACTTTGGAGGTTTAATTAAATGCCAAATTTAAATACATATAAAAAGGAAGGCAACTTTATAAAATGAAGAAATAGTTGAAATTGGAGTTAACTCAGAAGAGTTTTCTTTCAACAAGAGGTTAAGTTTACCTTTAACTTCCTTTCAATAAAAATTTAAAAGCAAGTTGATCAAGGATAGCAAAATTAAAGCCTAGATCAGTTTATGGAAAACTCAAAGATGTCGAGGATTAAGAGAATTTCAACGAGAAGTCTAGTTTTTAATAATATAGGATGAGTATGAATGCAGGATCTTCGATGAGTATAACTTAGAAATACATTGTGAGTGAGTCCTTGTTCTGTGATTAATTATATAATACGCTTAAATTAAATTAACTCTTTACTAAAACAACTATATCAACGACTTCATCAACAACTACATCGACTACAACAGCCTCAACTTCTAAAAGTTAAAAGTTGCAGTCAAGGAGGCTAAGACACAAGACAATGAAGGTAGAATCCCTCCCGATCAACAGAGACTCATTTTCACAAGCAAGAAAGAAGAGCTACAAAAGTATGCTCCCATTTGCGTACTCCCGAACAGCATCCAGAGCAATAAATTCAACAAGAACAACTACAAACCTCAGCGACTACAACATTCAGAAGGAATATACACTCACCCTAAACAAACAACTGCTCGAAGCGCGGAAGCAAAAACTATAACTCAGACTGAGGCCATTGTTCATGTTCTTTGCAATGATTTTGTTGTTGCTAACTTTCTCATCAAGTTTAAATTCTAAATGTTTAAAAACTATCTATAATTTAATATCTATCATTTTATTCAAGATCTCTATCTTCATTAGGTTTTGATTATCCGCGATAATGTATTCATATTCATCCTCTTACATAGGATAATATATCGTTATTCTTAATTAGTAACGATAAGTACTGGTTTTGAAAATGATTATTAATTATATTCCTCAAATTTTACTTTACTTTGCATATTCGTCCTAGAATACCCAGAATCAATATTTTTCAACGAATCTCACGACCAAGTTGTAAAATAATAATTTCCTGAAAAATTATAATAATTTGTTCTAGATAACCTACTAAACCAAATTTAAAATAAGATCCATTCATCTCAACAAGATAAGATTTCTAAGAATAAGAAACAAATTTTCTTTATCATATGAATGAGGAAAATAAAGGGTGATAGATATGTTTGGATGGGCAGTTTATCAAGTTAATATAATTTGCAATGGTATTGGTTTCAGCTGCACCATGCTTGTTATTGATTGGATAGCCTTCGCCCTCCATTAGTAGTTCCGTCTTAGACAATTTTTGTTAGCCAAGGAGGTGAGGCAAGATAATATCGTTTATCGTCACTATTTGAAGGTGAGACCCCTTGTACCTTCTGCTCTACGATGAACTGTAAAGATCCTGAATGAAACTTGCCAGAGTTTAAACCTATTTAAGTCCCTATGCATCCAAAGAACGCATTCTCTCTACTACAATATCTGAAATCCCCTTGTACTTACCATACAACGCTCTGTAATATAATAAATCTTCACTTTCTCTCGTCTTGCTATACTTGATCCTCTTGGAATAAATATCGGGTCTCAATATACAACTTCAGTTAATAGAATTCACTGTGCTTTTCATACTGCAGCAAACCTACCTTTTTACGAAAAGTGATACGAATTTCGAGAATTTTTTTCTTTCGAGCCTATCTGGAAACCATTAAGTCATCTTCCATTCTTTTCTAGTATAAATAGCTGAAACTTATGCTTTCTCTTACTTAAGTTTAGCCAGGGAATCCAATAAGGCCCTGCTTTTCTATATAATTTCTCAGACCTCGTGTTCATCCTCGTGAAAACTCTCAACTCTCTTTGGGAATTACAACATTTAGAATGCGGTCCTTCCTTTCTCTAACCACTCGTTATTCCTCCGCTGCTTCGACTGCACACCTTATTTCTCTTTCAGAGATACTCTTTACTGGGAACTCTAGGCTCTGTATTGCGTAGTAGCCTAGGTAGCGCTCAATTCTGAAAGAGCTGCTGTAAAATTAGTAGATATTTGGATTGACAAAGAGATCTATGTACAACTCTTCGTCTGCTTTTATGCAGATGAAATTCAAGCAGTCTACTCTCTGATCTCTTTCATCACTCTTGATATCAAACGGGGATCTCTCCGAGACTACTTCAGTACAATCTAATTTATTAAATAAGTGGATTTTTTGTGGATAAAGTTCTTAATTATTTTCATATTTATTATTCCTCATCTAATATTCTTCTTTTCTTAAGTTATCTTTTAATGATTAACTGCAATTTTAAGCAAGAGATCTTAAGTTCAGCTACTAGATTTTTTAAAAATAATATTAAAACAGCCTGTTATGTATTATTGCTAAAAGATTATTATAATTATTCAATAAATTAAATATTTTCTATTATGAGATATTTTATTTTTTCTTCTAGAGATTGTGATATGACTAATTAAAGTATTTTAGAAGAAAATTATTTTTTTCCTCATCCGATAAAATATTTAAATTCTGATAAATAAACTATTTTAATTAAGTCTCTGAAATGGTGCAAGCTAAATCACATATTTATTCTTCTAGAAACTGCTTAAATTTTATTTAATTGGCGCTTTAACCATCCTCAATATTCTATTCTTATTCATCCTAAATCATTGAACCAGAGAATGGAAACCATTAAAGGAAATAAGAAAATTAGTCATTGAAGTAGATTAATATTATAATATTATTAAATAATAAAGCTTTGATGTTTATTAAATATAGCGGTCCCTTTGGTTAATCTCTGATCTATAAAGATTAATCCAATCAGGTTGTCATTATTTTATTAGACATCCGATTAAATTATTAAATAAATATAGCAGAGATAAATAATATTAGTCAATCATTATCATATGATCATTATCAGATTTATCAATTAATTTTGTGATGGATTGCTCAATAAGAAACGAAGTTTAATAAAACTAGTAATTTGATATTTCTCAAAAAATGTCTATCATATTCGCAAGCGTGAGGAGCTATGAAGATTATGAAAGATCAAACACACATTGTTTTTAATTGCTATTGAACAAGCTGCAAATCACAGAGGTGATTGAGCCATTAAATTGCAACGAAGTTGCCTCTCATTTATTATTTTAAGAAATCATCCATTTAATTGAATTTTTTTTATTATACAGGATCTACAGATATCATAGATGAAATTTAATATGATTGATAATTCATTATCTCTTAGATTTTTAATAACTGAAGTGAAATCTTAATTATCATTAAAAGTAGCGAAGATGTATAATTTTAATATTTCAATTTCTTGATAAATGAATAATCAAGAACAGCAGCAGCAATAAATTTAACTAACTGGGCAAAATACTTTTCCCAATACATCCAGAGTCCTAAATTTTGCGTAAGAAAAATCTAGAACTTACCAGCTTTAGAGTCTTCCGGGAGTTGTTTCATGATTTAGGGCTCAATTCTTTTCAGAAACCACTGTGAAAGATTAATCAAATTCATGCTTATTTTACCTGTTAGGGAACTACTCCATAGAATCCCCATATTGAAGGGATTTAGTAGTAGAAGGAACCGAATGCAAATAAATATACGAGTGCAAGTAGCCTCAGATAGAGGACACGTATCATTTTTTTAATATACATGTTATTATTGAGATAAAGCAGCTAAATTGGAAAAGATGTAAATTAAATGAAATTCATTCATAAATTTGAAAGGAAAATGAAGCATTTAAAGCTACAAATTCAACAGAACCATCCAGCCCAAACCAAGCACCAAAAAATTAAAAGAGATTCTTCTTCCACAACAATATCTAAGAGCTTAATTAAATTTAACAACCGATCTAATTAAATTTTGAAACATATAATATTTAATCTTTTCGTACTCCTTCTCAATTTTAATATAGAGGAATTATTATAGATAAGATAAAATCTCGCAAGAAATTAGTTCACACTATGAATATGTTGCTCATTCAAAAGTTATTAAGTTGCAATGAGAATATGTCCAAGAAAAAATATATATTTATTTGTGTGCAGCAAGATATTTAATTTTTAGGAACAAAAGCTTCATGCTCTTCAAAGACTATAGGTGAGAATTTATTTTTTAGTAAATCTAATTTAATTTAATGATTTTTTTACAACGTATCTTTGATTAAAAAGGCTAAACCACTGATTGCATAAACGGATCAGATATCATTTCAGATTTTGCATTGAAATTTGCCTAGTTGTATTAAAAGGAGCAGTTCCTGAAGACACTTTTAATTTAAAAATCAAGGATAATTTGAAGTATCATGTTGTACAAAATTCAGAGAAACCAAAATTAATAAAATATCTGATTGAATGATTACTTCCAATCATGGAAATTTAGAGTTGTTAAGAAGAAAGAAAAATTTGAGAGAGGATGTGAAAAAATTGTAAATGACTTTTGAAAATATCAATATCAAAATATTATTTTAATTAATCTAGTTAGTTATATTTTATTTAATTCAAACATTATAAATTTTGAATAAATCGAAGGTTGCTTAAATTTTCACATTCATTTCCTACAACATAAAGTATTAAAACAAGTAGGCATGCTCGCAATGAGAAATATCATTCTTAACTATGTTGACTTTGTGAGTTTCTTTAACTATTGAAAAGTCATTTGTTTCTTGATTGAGTTCAATAAAAGGTGGCCCTCTCTCAAATGTGAAATTGATTTCAAAGCTACGATCAGCTATTTATCCTTCTATTTTTAATCTTTCCAGCTTGATTGCATCTCTAACCTCTACTAACTTATACGAAAGTTATCGCTTTAATCTGATAAAGTACTGAAGTTAGGACTACTGCCCCCTTACATAGTTAACCGAAACAGAAACTCCAAATGTTCTTGTGTATCGACCAATAAATTGAATCCAATCATTGCAGTGAGCTGGATCGCATACAATCAAAATTATTGCAACTCCTTGAAATATAATGTCAGCTCTTCTGCCTTCTTGCTCTTCAATAACTACAATTCAGTGATCCCACTCTATCAGAGCTTACAGATCCAAGTTTGACAAGACTTGGATCACTCGCAATTTCTTTTAGCAGAGAGCGATTAACACCTCTTTGATAGTATTATAAATTTAGAATTGATTTTTAGAATTATAATTAAATAAATTAATTTGTTGGAGTACGTTAAATACCCCCTTTCTGAATTAAATATATAAGATTTAGAAATTAGAGTATTAGAGTGCAACAGAGTGTGGTTTAATTTTAAAGTCCCGACCACCTGACCACTGGTCAGATTGTAAGAAGTGAAAGGAAAGTTTGTCAGATTTACATTCATCTCAATCTATTAAATTTCCATCATCACATGCATAAGTTCCAAAGGCCATCCCATAGTTCTGCTCTGCGGTCTGGTCCTCTCCCTGGGTGTATATGTCTTGCCAAAGGAGGACTAGTTCGAGCCAGGAGGTACCTGCCCCTGAAGGGGGTTGACTCTCTGGTGACCAAAGGCGTGGTTGGTTTTTAGCCGTGTCTATGTGAGGCCTCAGAGAGCTGAGAAGTGAAACAAGTTAAGGGAAGAGGGCAGTGAGAGAGAAGGGAGTACTACTGAGGCTGTCAGAGAACGGGTGTGGGAGGTCACCAGCGGGGTTCGAACCCCCTTCAGGGGGGCGGTACCTCCTGCTCAGCATAGCCCGCCTTGGGCAAAGACATATACACCGCAGGGGAGGAGGACAGACCGCAGAGGGCAAGAGACATGGGGAGATGGAATGGCCTTTGGAACTTATGCATGTGATGATGGAAATTTAATAGATTGAGATGAATGTAAATCTGACAAACTTTCCTTTCACTTCTTACAATCTGACCAGTGGTCAGGTGGTCGGGACTTTAAAATTAAACCACACTCTGTTGCACTCTAATACTCTAATTTCTAAATCTTATATATTTAATTCAGAAAGGGGGTATTTAACGTACTCCAACAAATTAATTTATTTAATTATAATTCTAAAAATCAATTCTAAATTTATAATATATTAAACAGATATTACAATTGGTTTCGATTCATGTACTTTTAAACGACTTGTATAAGTTTTTCAATCCACTCAATATCCTCCCAAAAGTTCTTAAACTCTCCGAACTAAATCTAGTGGACTCCCACTTGGCACTCATAATCGGATTTAAGATCAAGTACTGGTTGGACCCTTATAAATCACGCTCTCTACTAAAAGATCAAGCGATTTACAACTGGGGCTAGATAATAACAATAGCGGATAGCCATTCATCCTCCAATTTCCATCGACTTTGCAATAAAAAATTTTCCAATCCTAGTTCTGAAAAATTTTCAAACTCATCTACTATTATAACATCGATCTCAAATTTATATGAAAAGTGCTGCTCTATTTTTATTGCCCAGATACCAAAGTTGAGAACGCCAGCCTTCTGATAAAGCAAATTATTGAGGAACTCGTTGGTCACTACAATAATGACCTTTATTTTAGTTCAACCAAAGTCAAGGCTATCATTCCAATCACCAAAGTTTTGCCTTAGCCAGGAGGCAAGTGATAAAAAATGAGACTAAAGTTAAGCCTTAAGCACAAGTTGCTATAACCAATTAATATAGTTAGAATTTTAATTAAAATCGGTGATTGGTTAAGAAATAAGTAATATTGAGAGTTGCAAAAGTTGTGATCAGTTTGAAATCAAGGAATTTCACCCCGATCTGCAGGCTTGTTCGATAAACTTATTTGGAAAAGTAATAGTGAGTTTCTTCTTGTATCATCTTCGGAGCTCTTCAGCAAGCGAGATTGAATTCACGGTCACTCTTATCATATCTCATTCTTCTTCTTCTCTTGCATCTAAACTTGTGTATGCTTATAACTCTTGACTGAGCGATCCCCACAAAAGTTGCAAGGATAAAGTTCTTAGATTTATGCTGAATCAGGTCTAAATATTATATAAATTGGACACACTGTCAATCTGCATCGTTAATTTTGCATTAATTTAATTATCTAATTTATTCTCTTTTTTATTTAAATCTCAGCTATGATAGCAATGAAGGTAAACTTCGTAAATATTTTTAATTTCTTTTCCAAGATGCTTCATTTAATCAAGTCTCGCTTCAAGTCAGCACATTTCAGAATTCTTCTTCCGAGGGTTCTATTGCAACTCAGTCAATCACTTGGACATGATTTGATTTTCTTTTTTATTTTTATTTAAATAGCTCAATCTAATTCTAAAGAAGAGAACTTAAAATTTATTTGAAGTCCTCACCTGGTATTTCTCGCTCTTGCTCAAGATCTGGGAGAACTAAGCTAAGGCCTAGACGAATGTGCTGATGAGTTTTAATAAATCGACAATTATTCATCGTTAAGCGATGGGATCGTAAAGGCGATGATTGAGTAGCCTTGGGTCTGTATCCAATTTTATTATTATAAGAATAGTTGCTATGTCGATGGATATAAAATTTGGTGTTTTTTCAATGAATTAAATTGCCTCTTCCCAAAGAAGTCTCTTTTATTGGGTGAATATCAGCTTGGCCAGATTACTTCTATAACCTTTGAGTTTCAACGACCTTTTTAATTAAACAGAGTTAGTTTCGATATAGAGAAAGTCTCTCAATTTCCTCAACCCGAACTTCAAGCAAAAAAGGAAATCCCTGAGTTAACTGTGCTTCTTTGATCCTGAAGATGCATTGAAAGATATTTAAAAATGCGGGTGCAATTCTAGGAGTTTTTTTCGCTAATAAGCCCTGAACTTATCATAAATTCGGCTGCTAGAGAAGGGAGAGAGCGGAGCCTTTTTCAATTAGATTGAAAATTTTCTGGCATTAAGTGAGAATGAGCTAGGAAATATTTTAGCAGGATGATCATTATCATTATTATATATTCATTGTAAAGATTCTAAAGTTGAGTAAGTACAATGTGATTGATATTATTTTAGATTTCCTTCTCGAGATTGAGCATACTTTGCTATCTTCTAAGAGTAGACTAACTATCTGATCTTTATCACTTTACTCTAGAGTGTTAGATATTCTTCTTATAATAGCTTAGCTGTGATGGATTACTGGCTGCTTAAAAGAGTTTTCAGATTGAACTCTTGATTAATCACCCTCATCGGAGCAGTTTCCAGGAACAAATTCTTCTTTAGTCTTCTCTTTCATTTAAGTTTGAGTTATTCTTCTCTTTATCTATCGCTTGAATTTAAGTTTCTGTTTATCACTCCCTCTTTATAAGCCTGCGAAGCTTATATCTGGACGTTGCTGCAAAGGGTTCCTAATGATAGTTTATGAGTTTATTGACGTCCTTGAAATGAAGTCTGAATCATTTTGACATCTGAAAGAATGACGTTTAAAATTCTGATGAGAGAGATACTCTCCATTTCAAATTAGTTTTTCTCCTTCGATCTGGGGTGTTTGGGGAAGAGCTATTGATATCTTTAGACGAAGCTTCCCAAAGAATTGCTTTACTTGTCGATTGACTTTCGATTTACGCCTTTGATTAAATTACATTCTTTCTCACTTAAGAAGTGAAGGAGGTTGGAGAGCTGTCAACCCTTCTCAATCTCTTTCTTTCTTTACCTCAGGTCTAAGATAGCTTTTTATTTCAAATGACATTAGCACTGTTAATTAATTCCACTTATTTAAATACTATTTTGTTTTTAATTTAATAAAGAGTAGAAAGATCGTAATCTTAAATTGGATAAAATAATAAGCAAAAAAGTCTTAAATTGGATGCTTTAAATTTGAGTTAATTCAAATTTTAATAATTATGTTAGGCAATTCTGAATTAAAAACTGTGTCGATTTGTGTCAATTTCCTAAAATGGCACTTTTAGACACAACTTTGCCAATCTTCACCTTTTTAATTTTATTAGTTTTAGTTAGAAGTTACTTATTATCAAAATTAGTTATTGAACTAATTGGAAGTATTATAACAGATTCAGTATTATCAATTAATAAATTTATTACATAATAACAACTATTTCAAATGGAGCCAATTGCTTGAAAAAGAAAATTCTGATCAGTAAGACTTCTCAAGCTCTGAGGGAAAAAAGGTTTCTCAAAGTTTGCGAGACTGAGCTTGCCTTTAATTTTATATATAAAAAATACATTTATGCGTCCATATCTGAGATAAGTAAGAATCAATATTGATTTAACTAGGTTAAACAAAAAATTTAATTCAAAATAAACTTCTACATATTTAATATATACGCAGTTTTAATGTAGAAAAGGAGCATTGGACTTTGGTGTGCATTTATTTGGGTTTTTTTTTAAATTGTATTTTACAAATACTCTTTCATGCAGCATCTTTTCGATACTTAAAGTAGATAAGTGCAAGGCAGAGCTAAATTTTTTCGTCTAAAGAATAGCAAGTCTGTATTTTGTTTTCAGAGAAGAGAGTTTTTCTTTCCTGCTGAAATGTTCTTATAAAAATCTTAGCAACGCTGCTCTCATTATCTGAACTAAATAATTGTAATAGCTGCTTAAGTGCTTGCTTAGTAGTAGATATTGTTTCAACTAGAAAGGCAATGATCTATTCAGCTTTTCAATTATATTGGAGAGGAAAATCATTGTCTAGAATAAATTTTACTAAATAGATTGAATTCCAATCGCTTAACTAAAAGAAGTTCCATTTAATTAAAAATAATTTTCATTTATTTAAAGACTAGTTCTTTGATTTTTATGATAATATTCAAAAATAATTTTAGCACAGAACTCACTATATCCCTCCGAATGAGTAACTAAACAAATACTTGATCTTTTCTAACTGTTTAGAGGTGAGAAAACCTTCAAATGATGACAGAGATTAAAATTATGAAGGTACTTAAATTCGATGAGCTTTCAGTTAGAGCTCTCTACAATGAGGTTGCAAGGGAGCAAGCAATCCGACAATTGCTACTGGAAATGATTGATGGAGGGAAGCAGATAGATTTAACATTTTTATTTAACATTGGGATTACAGTCTCACCTGACAACTTTGATAAAATAATTTGTCATGAGATCTCTCTCAGAAACAATCCCATCATAGACGACGAGAGAAGCAGTTCATTGTGATTTCAAAGAGCTGTTATAATAAGCCCTCATAAATTTCCTTCTAATCCAGTAAAAAATTACATTACATGAACAATGGTTTAGAAATACAGAGTCGTACTCTCAACTTATTAAAGGAAAGTGGCCAAATTTCAAAGCGAAGAAATTAGAGAGTCAAGTAAGGCCTCACAGTCAGTTAATCTAACTTTAGAACTCAAAACTATAATAAAATGTTACCAGAAACATAATTAATCCGTTTACAATCCCAAACAAAGCGGCAAACATAGGAGACTAATTTCCTGCCTAGTAGATGGTTCAGAAAAATAATATTTGATTATCATTAAAATTTAAAATAACTCATTCTTAATAATTCACCATTATCTTGTTTGCACTAAACAGAGCAGTTCTATTAGTATCGTGTAAACAGTCTGCCTAAATTTCATAGTCTTGCTTCAATCCTTTTCCTATGACAAATGAGGCCAGCTTTCTTTTTATGAAATTATTCTTGACGCTTGAGATATGGATCTCTATCAGATACCATTCAGGGACTGTAGGGAGGCGTAAATACAAGCGTTTATTTTTTTCCTAGCAAATATGCTTAACCCTTGCTCCAAGATGAACTCTCAAATTATCCAAAACTATTCCAATGCTTGAGGTCTCGACTTCTTTTTCTATAAACTCCAGTAATTCAATAAATAAATAAATCCTAATTTTTGGACCTATCCTTCTGCTAAAGAAGAAAAGGTGACTTCTGATTGATTGCAGCTACCATAGCTGTTGTTTTTATTTGAAAGAGTTTATTGGCTGAACAATATTAGTTTTTTTAGCTGAACACTTTCGATTAGTTGGTGGAGAAGCTAAAGATTACCTCATCGACAAAGAATATTTTGAATCCATCAATCGTAATACGTGTGTATCTGTGAGCCGGGTCAAGAATTTATGCAATCCTTCTCTCAGGCTACTGATCTCTAGGGGTCTTCTTTTGGCTAATTTCTTTTCTCTTTATTCCGATCTCTAAGTATATATAGAAAAGCTTAGCGATTGGCTTTGATGTTAGAAAGGCGCGGTGAAATAAAATTGCTCTCTCAGCATGGGTCTTCTCTGATTCTCTATCATGAAAATTACCCTTGGATCTAAGTACTTTGATCTCCTGCCTCTCCTTTGAGATATCTTAGCTTTTTTTAAGTTTGACTGGATTAGCAATCTTGTTGTTGAGAACGTTTAATAAAGCTTGATTTATTTTTTAGATTAAGAGGTTTTTAACTTGAACGGTAGTGAGCTGCAGGTTAGATTTAATTTTTCGAACAGATAAATATCTTGAACAATTGAAGTTGGATAAAATAATAAGGAAAAACATTCTTAAATTGGATATTTATAAATTTTAGTTGGAGATCTTAGAGCAATTGTCTCTCATACTATATATATTAGAAGAGTAAAGCAGCCTATGGAAACTCAAAAGGTCAGTGCAAATGAAGAAAAAAGGACTAATTTATTAGAAAGAAGAAAAGCAAATTCTGAACTAAGGAGTACTCACCATCTTATATACGGAATCATGTATAGAACTAACATTCTGAGGAGAAGATTTAAGATATAAAGGTAGAAGACTATCCCTATTGGTGTTACGCGGGAAAAAATTTTAAAACCCAGGAAAAAAAAGTAAATTTTTTAAAATCAGGATTTGTTAAAATAATAAATAAATTTTAATTTTTTTAAAATTTGAATTTCGTTCAACCAAAAAAAATTTTAAAATGATTTTCTTCTTTTAAAATTTTTAAAAATTTTCCCGGGGGAAAATATTGGGCCCAAAACCCAAATTTTAATTTAAAAATTTTTCGCTTAAAGTAGAGCCCCCTTGCAAAATAAAAATTTTTAGAATTTGTGCTGATTCGAATGGTGTTATAATTATTCAAAATAAAGCACTTAAAGTTAATTAATTATTTTATTTTAAAATTTTAAATAAATTTTCTTTTTTATTAAATTCTCAGCTATAATTTATACACCACCAAAGCACTCATTTAAATGGTAGAATTTTTTTAAAAGGGCTAAACACGAAACCAATAAAATCTAATTTAAATACCTATGATAGCCTTCAGCGTGAATATTAGAAATTAGAAATTATGGTGTGATTTAAAAAAGTGCCATCTCAAACGAGGAGGTGAGAACTTTAGAGTTAAAATAATGGATCCTCTTTGTACAACAACTTGAATGGACTACCCATTCCTACTCTAAGTGATGAAGAGGATATCTAAAATTCCATTTAAGCTTATTTAAGAGATTTTTGTTTCTCTGGGTCACAACTGGGAAAGTTGCAATAAGGCATAACAATGATGAAGGAGGGGCTATACAAACAGTATAAGGATACTGAATAGGAGAAGACTAATTCCGATGGAGACGAAACGAAATGAATTGGTTATATTCTAATGTATAGTCATGAGACTTGTCTAGTAGGCTTCAAAAGAAGCAAAATGGATTTGGTGAAAATTCCTCAAGCTCTGTAAAGCTCTCCTCGTAAATATTTGCTTTAATTAAATTGTTTAAAAAATAATTAATTTTATTTAATTATAATTTCAGCAGCACTAAGCTCTTCTTTCACTGATGAATTTCTAGGCAGTATAGGATAAAATTTAATGCAAAATAGAAAATTCAAGTAGCATTATATAACAAATTTTTTATTTTAAAAATGAATTTATCTTCAATAAATAAAATCTAAAGTTTGAAGTTAAATTTTAAAAATATATCCCTTAAATTTTTTTAATTTTTTAGAAAATTTAGTTTTACTTTATAATTACTTTAGCCACCAGCTAATATTTCTCTATAAATAATTGCTTTGCTTATTAATTATATAGCATTTGAATTTGTGAATAGAGTAGCTTAATGTCTTTCCCATTTATAGCATGATCTTCTCATGTACATATTTTTATATTATGTCCAAAGATAAAAACATACTACCTTTTATGATTTTTAAAGTTCACATTTATTTATCGCTATTCCACCAATACAACACTACTTTAAGCAAACTAAATTTTAAAAATAAATACGTTAGAAAAGCAGCAATATTTTTTTTAAATTCAAGTAGCAATGTGGAGGAATATTGAAAGTATCTTGAACCAGTTTCATCAATATTAAATGAAGTGTTATGATTTGTACAAATGAGAACTGATTGTGCTGAAGTACAAAATCCCCCTCTATATAAATGCTTCATCATCTACTTTAAGAATTTTTCTTGTTCTTCAAAGTGCTCTCGTTTAAATTAGATCAGCTTTCCAAACTACATCATCAGAAGTAATACAACACTTCCTCATCAAAAGAGCACTAAAAACTATGTTGTAAGGAAAGACTTAAAGCAGTTAGAATATCGCATTCATCTTCTTAACGATAATGAAGCTTATCAATTTGGCTAAGGAGACTCAAATCTCAAATTTGAAGTAATAAATAATTAAATTATCTCCAGATATTTGAAGCTATATAAATTGTATATTATTTATAAAATTCTCTCTTCTTTAGAAAATTGATTCTGCAACCATTAGTTTTAATTTTATATCTTTCTTACTAGCATGAAAATTATTTTTCTATATTCTATAAATGTGTAAATTAAACCACACCATCCTCCTGAAACCCTGGCTTCACAACTTGAATCTAGCCACCCTCATATTGTACTCTCCAAAAGCATAAATAATAATCATTCATTTTAAAAATAAATCAGTAAATAAAATCCCAATAAAATTTATCAAAGGTAATTTTTTCTATAAATGATTAGTTTTATTATTGATTGTCAAAGATGGGGGAGAGGTGAGGTTCCAGTGAAGGAAGCCAAGGTTTCAGGAGGATGGCGTTGTTCCATATATCCATCAATAACTTTGATTTCAATATGATATTTACTATTTTAATTTTAAATAGGAAAACAATTAAACAAGACGACTGTGAAGTGGTCCCTGTTTTCCTTAAAATTCTTATCAATGTTTGGTCAATATTAATTTTACTCAGACGATGACCTTGAAAACTATGAAGAACTAAGCAACTGTGAAGCTGAAATCCTAGAGAAATAATTGGAACAATAATTCCCTGACTTCAACAAAGGACTTTACTTTAAAAGCGAACTTGACGAAAAAGAAAACTGGACGGTACAATACAAATGCTTTGCTAAATACCTGGACTTTCTTTATCCAGAGACCTCAAATGGAACGGCATGTCAATCAATGTGGTACAAGGACTCCCCTAAGGTGCTAAAATATAAACCCAAATCTTCAAAATCTATGTTGATAGAATGTAGAGGATTTTCAAATACGACCCAGACAAAACACAATTCAAGTTTTATGCTGATAACCACTTCATTCTAATCAGAGGTTTAACCCCTGATGAACTACTTTAACTACAGAATATCTTGACATATCTGTCTGTATTGTCTACTATTAAATAGGAACAAATCAAAAACTGTTAGAGTTAAGAAAAACGCGCCCTTTTTAAATAAGTAATAAATAGCCAATTCCTAAGATATGATTGACGACCAAATATAAATACCTAGGCACAACATTAATACATGACCCTGATGAAGTACTTAACCTGATGTTTAAGGAATACTAAGCGGATGTTGACAAATATACTAATTATTAGGTTGGTCCTATTTATGAGAGACCTTAGCAAATCCTATACATCTCATATGTCTCCTCAAAAGTCTAGCACAAGATAATGCCCAACATAATAACATCTATAAACATATCAGGGATATAATTTATTAGATAAGAACAATTCACTGATAAAATATGAGAAAGAAAGACTATTTGTTCAAATTTGTATTTTTAAAAAAATTATCAAAAATACTAAGGAATCACCCCCACCCCCTGAGGCTCTCATTTATAAACCCTACCAAAACAATTGGAAAGAAAAGAAAGAGGATGCGGGATCTATATTAGTGATGCTATCTAGCTAAATTCATTGCATAGTTTGATCTGAACTTTACAGGTAAAGATAAACCCAACTGGGACTCTGAAGAGATATAGAGAATGGCCTTATTCATACCCGGTAAATTGATCCCTCTACTTCTTAAAAGACTCTATTAGATACATGGGTAAAGACATTGAATGCTTCTGTAAATAAAGATGTTCTCTAACATGCCTGACCATTCTGAGAAATGTAGCAATGATGAGCTAAACGTTTAGTAAAATAAAGAGGGAAAAAATGAACCTCAAGGAACAACTCTTAGATATTGAGAAGGAAAAGGTGGCCTTCTCTGGGCTGAAAGATATGCTAAAATACTCACTGGAAAGAGATCAAATCAAACTTAAAGAAATTTGTTGATTTGACAGTAGTGAGTAGAAAATTATCTTAACAAAGGAGTGGCCACTAGGCTTCTTCATGTTTAAAATATGACAAGCAAGACATTCGCTCGTCTTAAATATGTTGTAATTATTATATTATTTTATTATTTGATTTAAATATAATATAAAGACTATACGATGTGTTGATCAAAGGTAGTTATGATTAAATTAAATTGAATACCTAAAAGAAGTGAAAAAATTACGCTAATTAAGGCAAAATCCAATTTTTATTTTTGAAAATGAAAGAGTAAATGATGAAGACCGGTTGAACGCTATAGAGAATTCTAAAAATCTATATAAGTTATAAATAATAAAGTAAAGATTTTATTAATTATGCTTTTGAGCTTTTAGTGAATGGTTTAGCGATATTATTTTGTATTATAACCATAGCTTTGAGAGATATAGGCAAGGATAAGGATAGTGGGAAATTGCGATGATTTTATCGTAAATAGAGTTGAAATGGACAGACTAAGTTCAAAGAGAATGTCTGGATGTCTCATTAGATAATTACACTTTTACTTAAATTAAATCTTAGAGGAAACGCACTCAGAAGGAATCTGATAAAATAAGAATTAATTTTTAAAACTAAAATAAAATAGTGAGCAATATTTTAAATAAAAATGGAAAATGCCTCATCATATCGAAAATTCCTTACAAGCATAAAAAGCTATAATAAATTAGTATTATAAGTCAAATACAATAAGATGATCAGTGATTGGCAGTTTTTTAAATTTATAGCTTTATTAATCCTTGCTAATAGCTGTATAATTATTCAATTTAGATAATAATTTCATTTACCAAAATAATAAATACGAAAGAAATTAAATTAGGAAGGAACTAGAGAATTGAATTTCCTAAAAAAAAACGGAAACCTTTGAATAGCAAGATGAAGGAAGTAAAACCATTATTATTTGACAATAATTATGATGATTAATCTTTAGTTTAGCTCATATTTAGGCATTGATATAACTTTTTAATAGGCAAAACTTAAGACTTTAAAAAAGACGATTTGCAACCCTAAAATGTCCATGTAGTGGCTCTTGTTTGCAATGTTTGCCTATGGTTAATTACGGCATTTCCGTAAACATAGCAAAACATATCCTCAAAGCAATGATTAAAGTAAGTCTTTAAGTTATGATATGGATTTACTTAAACCTTAAATTTAGGTTTTGAATGACAAGAGGGATATACAAAAAACTATCAAAATATAAATGGAAAAAGTAATAAAAGCTTAGAATAATACTAAGTAAGAGGAAGAAGAGTATTTAAAATAACAGTCAGCGCCTTAATTTTTGTATTTATTTTATTAGAATTACTAAATTACTTAATTGTATTTGACCTAGACCGAAATCAAGAAGGATAAACTTATATTTTAGGAATTTAAGAAAAAATAGCTTATTTATTACATTGCATGATTCAATGGGCAAGACATTTATGACAAAGGAGGTCTCAATGGTAATCATACTATTCAGAATAACGAAACTCTGGAGAATAGCAAATTATACTACGTCTACTATTGTTAAAATTTTTAAAATTGAAAATTGAAAAAATAATGAATGAAAAAATGTAAACTATTGACCGTTAAATTGTAAAATATGTTCACCTAATATGAGGCTTAATCGATAAATATTTAATTATTATATGAGTCTGCTCTACTGCCATTACGATAGGAGGTGCCTATCAAGAGATTCCGATGTAACCAATTATAGACCAACAAATTAACAAAGT
Source organism: Tetmemena sp. SeJ-2015 (assembly GCA_027382625.1). Lineage (NCBI taxonomy): Eukaryota > Ciliophora > Spirotrichea > Sporadotrichida > Oxytrichidae > Tetmemena > Tetmemena sp. SeJ-2015. The sequence continues at coordinate 9,556 of JAJKFJ010022751.1, read as the reverse complement.
TCAAAAGTTAATGACCGAGATTACTCGCAGCACAGACTGCTACGAAGAAGTAGCAAGGGTCAAAGTAAATTAAAATTTAATGTTTAATCGAATGATAAAATTTTTTCCCCAACATTTTGCACTTGAACTTCCTCGGATTTATAATTTATTATTTTAATTATTAATTTAATTCTTTTTTTTCATTAAATTCTCAGCTATAATAATAATTACAATCAGCAACTTCTTTTGAAATTAATTATCCAGACCGCTTGACATTGAGCCATTAAGAAGGAAAATGTTCCTACCCTAACCCGATTGGTGACGGTCGGCTCTCACCTTGAAGTTTTGTCACCTGCTTAGAGACCACCAAATCCTCACTATATAGGAACATCTTTCTCTTGAGCAGAGATGCTATTAGTTTTATAGGAGCTTTGCTGAGAATATACTGCCAAAAAAAAACTAAAATGAATTTATTAAGCACATGCCCTGAGAAAAAGATCAATCGATCAGGATATAACTTTACCACTAGAAATCTTGAGAAAATAAAAAGGACTCAGGCTTATCTAAACGTACTAAATCGTGAGTAGAAAGATATAAAAATAATCTACCGAGAGGAGACAATCTTCAATTCACCTGATCCAACATTCGGTTTTGGACAAAGCCATATCAAAACTTAATTTTGTTAAAAGAGCTTACAAAATTCTACATCATAGCAGCATTTGTCATGATAAGTCCTTAAAAGGGTAGGAGAGCTCCACTATGTCGTTGATGTCGATTTATATAGAGGACATAGTGAAACAGCTGAGAGCACCCAAGGAGACAGTTTCCTCCCTGTGGAGAGTGATATTGCTTCATAACCTACGAGTTAATTTATCTCAATAAGTAACAAATATATGATCTAATTTATCTCCAATTTTTCATACTCTTCACTCTACAACCTTATTGAGGAGGTTTTCTCTCGCTACAAATTTTATTATAAGAAAGCACTAGTAATGAAAGAATTCAATGTCACACAGCGAGCACATAAATAAATAATCAAAAGGGCTATCTCATCAATCAAACAGTAAAGCTGATGAAGGACAATGGAGAAGGTAATGAAGCAAATGAGTGATTTGTTAATCAATGAACAAGCTTGAATCAATTTTATAAGGAACTTAAATTAACTTCAGTAAAATAGAAAAATCCGCAGTCTTTTAATAGGCGGTGATCGCATGATATTAATACCTGTGGCAAACTGCCTAGGCTAGCCAGAAAAAAGAAGCCTTCTATCGCCATCTAGTCTGTCTTTTGATATGTGTATTGCAAGCAAATTCGTATCGTATTCTCCTTTTTCTCCTGTTTGTTTTTTCCTTCCGGGTGATTTCAACTTGAGTAGAAGGGCTCTTTCCTTTTTACAAAATTTATATATTTAAGTATAAATACTTGCTGGAATAGAAGGGCATAGTTTCAATGTTCTTGATCATCTCCTGACTGGCTTCGATAGTGTCAAGCTTCTCCTCTACTAAGCCAGCTGCCTTCGGCTATTACTGCTTGTGGGCAAGCTTCTGAAGGAAGTGGCTCCTCACGCTGCTGAGGACAGATAACAAGAAATTCCTTTCTGGAAGCTCTCCCAGGTCCTCATAGAAGTTGAAATGAGTTTATAGTTCCTTGTCATCCTTAAAAATCTCAAATAAATCAGATTCAAGAGCTCTGGAATGTCAGGCACATTTATTTGCACGATGTCTTGGGCTCGGAGAATGTGCTTCTGCTCTGAGAGCACATGTAAAAAAGTGTAGGTTATTCTTTTTTAATGAGGGGAGATAGAAGTCACCTATATCATAATTAATCCAAAGTTGGTTTACACTGGCACTTGAGGTTTAAGAAAAGACCTGGTTTTTAGCTGAATCGCTTCTAGGGAAGCTTGAAACAAACAAGTTGAGTATGGTTGTTGCTAGACAGAGGTCTCTAGATAAAGAACTTGAGGAATTGAACTACTCTGCTGCGCCTACTTTGTCTAAAAAAATATTAATATTTATTACTTCACGAGTTAATTAATTATATTTTATAACTTAAGATTATATTTCATCGAATTAAGAAAGAGCTGTTAGCAAGAGAATTTTAATAGAGGACTTAAGTTTATGTGCCTCTAGACTTAATAAGTTTAGCTTATAAATTTATTATCTAAGATATTGCAAACTTATAGTCATAGCTTAAGCATCAAACTACTATAAGCTTTAAATTAATAAATTTAATGAAAGTTTATAATTTTATTTAGCTTTTAATGAATTTGGACATTGCTTTTTATAATGATATAAATGGACAATAATATTTGCCTCACTTTATGAATTAAGTCATATTAGTTAGGTCGTGCTATAGCCCTATTATTTTAATTTGCTATAAATTATAAGAGAGAGAACCTTTAAAATTAGAGCACTTAACAATTAAAATATGGACTAGTAGGCTCCAAAATTCCAAAAAGCATCGCTTAGCTAGATTAAACTGAAAGGCTTAATGATGATTTCCCTTTTTCCTTCTCCGAAGGCAATGCATCACCCTATTCCAAAAAAGGGGGGATCCCGGCTTTCAAGAGTGGTTCGTTCTTTGGAGATAGAAGAAGCACTCCAAAATCTTAAGAACAAACCATGCCGAGAGAGCTTTTAAAGTGCTCTCTTGCCGCAAAGTCTTCACCCTCAGCGAGTTAAGGAGACACTTGAAGGTGAGATAGTAAAGCTACTGCCAACAACTAAAAAATTAAGTTTATTAGTGAATTGTTAGTCATTATGGTGCAGTATTTTTCCTTCACTCAAAAATCTAAAGCTGCATCTTGCTCGCCACACTATAGGAACGTTAGCTTCTTTGGGCTTCTTTTCAAATACTTTCTCAATCCTTCCTATAAATGATTCATGGAATAGGACTTTAAGCATAACTCCTTTGACGAGAAAGACATTCAGTAATTATTATCCAAAATTAGCTCATCTTAAGTCCTCAAGAAAACTGGTCTCCAATAGATATAACCTATCTTAATCAGCAATGACGAATAGCCTCAGAGCAAAATGTCAGTAATTTCAATTTAGGGTTGAATAGCCAGAAATTATCACGATTCGCTATTTAATAGGACGGATTTAGAAAGCGCTTGGAATAAAATATGCTGTAAAACTAGAGATTGAGAGTCTACTACAATAAGTGTTGCGGACTGGAGACTTAAGCATTGAGCATGTAATAGAAGTTGAAGGTGCCCTTCTTCATCAACTAATGATTTATAAGGAGAAATGCTTGAGGACGCACGAATGACTCTAAGAGTGTTAATGACTTCTAGCTATCATAGCATTTGCTAGAGAGGAAAGTCAATTCGATTGATTTCCTAGGAAGAGATAATAACACAAATAAAGTATGAGTGAAGTGCATCCTATGTAAACATGTGGCAACTGATCAAACTTAGCAAACTGGGCTTACAAACTTATTGTCGAATTGTTGACAGACAAGCTCAATGATCCTACAGTCTTAAAGGATTCACATGCCTACTTGATAAATTGATGCTTGGACCCATCTCTTTAAGAATAATAAGTTCCTAACCCTCCCCCAACATAGGTCTTACTGACAAATTTCTAGAATTCATCGTCCACTGGCCAAGCTTCTCTAGATTAGGACATTCCTTCTGCTTTTTGGGTTTGACACTGGATTCAGAACGATGTCACTCAATACCGATCTCACTCAATATATATTCAATGGAACTTATAGTGTTTAGCTGCGTTCTCAAAGAGCCTTTGCATTGACAACTCTTTCAGGCCCATTTCAGAACGTTTTTAAAATTTAAAGTCGGTATACTCCCAAAGCCAAAATGCATTGATAGAGTAGATTATTAACAATGGATAAAACAAGTTGAGCTTTGAAAAATTATAAAAACATATTTAAAAAGTGTTTTGACATCCATATTTAGGATGTATTAAAGCAATCACTTAATTTGTAAATAATTTCTTGGATATCGATGTAATCGTATCTTTCCTATAGTTAGTTTTTAAAATATTTATATCTCAAATAAAAACTCTGATCTTTTCTATTATTCCTTAGAACTTATTTAATTTATTCAAAATTTAATTCTTGAATATAGTTCAGAATTTGATTAAATCAATGATTTTTTAAAATCTATGCGAGAATTTAATTGGTTACTTAAATGAAATACAACTGCTCATAGCCTAACCAGTTTGACCACAGTGGCTTCAGCCTAACAGCGGCGAACAGCCGCCTTCACCACTAGCACAAAGGGTGTCAACAAGGTAGCTTTCTCACTATCCTTGATTGAGATCTCTAAGACTTGACGAGGTGAGAGCTAAAGAGAGCCGACCTTGGAGTAGCATCCTTCGCCTGCGACTTTGAGGCTAGTTGCGCGGCGGGCGAGTGAGTCGAGCTGTTAAGCTGAACCACCGTTGCTAAAGTATGAGGTCAATCTGGAGTGGTAGCTTAGTAAAGTGAGTTTTATTTTAAGATTAAGGAGGCAGGCATCGTCATCAGACTTACTTTTAAATGTTAACGAAAATGTTTAGTTTAAATTAAGGAGTTCTAATTAATGGGCAAGGAGGAGTTTCATTTCATTTAAGTACCTATTAAATTCTCTCTTATAAAGGTGCTGCGACATGGAGCAGTTAAATGAGAGAATTCTCATTGCTTCACTCGCATTTGTTCAATTATAACCAATCAAAACTAAAAAAGAGTATCTTCTTTAAGTATTTTAATACCAGCAAAGAAAGGAGATTTGTTGATCTCATCATCCTCATCAATGTCTTCTACTTCTCTACATGTTTTTTAATCACTAAACTGCTCTTACACAAAAAATACAAGGATATAAATTCTTAGAATTTACAATGAGTCGAATGGTCTAATAATTATAACTTCCACTAATTAAATCAATTTAATTTATAAAATAATTCACTTTTAATAAGATTGTCAAGTATTCTATTTAATCTGACTCCCGTAGGAACTATAAAGATGACTTTGAGAAGCAAAAGGGAGACTAATAAAAGTAATTATAAAAATAATAGCATCATTGACAGAAAAATAAAATATAGAATTATTTCAACTTATTATAGAGACTACTAATAATGGCAGCCTTTGACTATTGTTATTAGACGATTCTAAACAAATACTTGAGGTAGAGTTCACGCTCACTCTAACCAGTCTGCAGATTCTCTAGGCATGGCATTCAAGGACCTGGAGATTCAGAGAGCTCACATCCTCAGTGATTGATAGTTGAAACGTCATAATTTCCTACAAATTCCGCTAAGTAGTGAATGGCAAAGCCCGGGTCTTCTTACGGATATCGTTTGTGATCCATCCTGGCCAGTGTTTCCCAATATTAATTTATCAAATTCTATAGATGAAAATTTAATGGAAAATTGAATTAAATTATTATTTAAATTAAAATGGAACAATTTTATGTCAGTTGAAGTGTATCTGATTTAAACTATTAATAGACCTTTCGATTTATAATTAAATTCTAAGAAATTTAATCCTTGCAACTTCAGTGGGGAGTGCTCAGTTTAGAGTTATAAGCGACAAAATATTTAATAAAATAGAGAGTAAAGTTTGAAAAGAATGCTCAAATCATAACTAATTGCTGAGAGATGCTAAAAATGTCTAAAGAATAAACTCATATTAATTTTCGAGCTATAGAACAAGAGTGAGAAAGCTACCTCACAAATTAACGGCCAACACTTTAGAGCACTATATTTATTATTTTGGGGGGGGCCTTTCCTCGTCATCTACTTTTTTCATGAAAATATGAAAAATCACTGTCTATCCTAAAATTAGCCAAAAACACCAATATTTTAGTCCTAATTCAATTTCAGAGGGCTTATAACGATCATATTCTTTAATTTAGAAAATAGAGGTTAATTTTTTTAGAGTCAGTAAGACAAAATTTTATATTTTTAATGAAATTTTATAGAATAAAGACTTTATTTTATTGAATAAAAATATAAGTTTTCAAAATATAAGATAATAGTTAACTACGAAAAATATAAATACTACAAAAGACATTTATAAATGAGATGAATTTCCTTTAAACATGCTTACAGCTATTTAAAAGCTAAGGCTTCGATATTCAATTCTAGAATATTTTGAAAGAAATTAAGAATACATGAAATTTCATATTTAATCATACAATCAAAGAACAATATATATTTTATGAAATAAGTTGATTTAGATATATTTTTAGCTCAGATTATGCTATTAAAGGATACTAAAAATGAAAAGACTCGATAACTGTGATAAGGTGGTTTAGAGTACTTTTTATTTTTTACATTAGATATTTTCAACTTGTGAATGAATTACATATCCTAGATATATTGCCACTCCTTTAAAATTTAATTTTTTATAAATGAATATTTCCCGAAGGCTCCAAATGTTTTCTAAATTAAAGAATATGATCGTTATAAGCCCTCTGAAATTGAATTAGGACTAAAAAATTGGTGTTTTTGGCTAATTTTAGGCTAGACAGTGATTTTTCATATTTTCATGAAAAAAGTGGATGACGAGGAAAGGCCCCCCCCCATTATTTTAATTTAATTCTGATTTTCATTTAAATTTTAACTATACCTATAAAGTTATGAGTTCAAAAATCTTATTCACTCAAAATCAATTGTGCTCTGAGGGCCATATTTAATATAATGATAAGCTGATCTGTTACTTTAGGAATAGAATCTCATTATTTTATTATTATAAAGATAATAATTTAATGTTCTGATTTTTAAAATGATTTCAGATTTATTCTGTAAAACGTGGATCAAGAAGGATTAAACTTCGTCTGCCAATCTTGGCGCTCATATTTTAAGGGCGGACCAAATTATTCTAAAAACATTTAGAATAACTGTATTTTTACTTCGTTATTGTTTCAGCAAGTATTGGATTCGTGCCTCCCATTATTCCTAACATTTTGTAATTATTCCGGTTTTTTTTTATAAAAATGAATTTTAAGATTTTATAGCAGAAATTAAATTTCAAAGCAAAAAAACTGGAAATGCTAGCTTAACTCTTACCTCTATTACATGCAAATTAGGATTTTTAGAATTCGTCTTTTTAACAGTTTTCTGTTTCTTAGAGGACTTACTGTTCTTATTTAGCATGTGTTCAAGCAAGAAGAATTTTTAGCATTTTAAATAACACTACTGCTCTTTTATTAAATTATCCAACATTCCATTTTATAACTTCTCTATTGCTTTACTCTAACTGAAGCTTTCAAACATTTTCATTTTATATTTTGATGAGCAGCTGCAGTAGCTAGTCTTAGTCTGCTTAACATTTGTCTTTTTTAATTACTAAAATAAAATATTAAATAGGGAAAACTTAATTACTTAATGTTATTTTATCTTTAAACTAATTAAGACATCTTAAATATGAATTGGTTTCAAGACTTGCTAATGATATTTTTAAATGATTCTCTATAAGAGATAAATTATATTATAGATGTTAATTAACTCACTTAGAGTCTAGTCATTAGTTTGCTCATTATTAATTAATTCCCTAAACTAAAAATATTATTAAATATTTGGAATTAATATTGCAAGTTTATTTCAAATTCTGTTTTAAAATGGCGAATTTCCTTTATATATTTCATTTTAACTTCTTGCTCTGTTCTCTTGTTTTTGTTCTTATTCTTATTCTTTTTGTTATTCTTTTTCTTTTTGTTTACTTTTGTTGAGTTGAGTTCCTAGTATTCTCTTAGTCATCAGCTCTGTATCTCTTGATCCTAGCAGTAGATTCCTTCTCTCTGTCCTTGAGATTTCCAACATTCACCTTCTTAGTTTGAAAGTCAAGCCTCCTCCAGTTTGAACTTGGGACAAGAAAGCTTAACTAATTCCGGGATGACAATATTTAATTAAGTTTTCTATTTTATTCAATTTCGCGATTATTATTTAAACAAACAGCAGTGAAATCAAAAGTCAAAATTAACGTTAAATGAGAAAAGTCTAATCAAGTCTTCTTTTGATTCGCAGCTATTTTGTAAATAATTCTAATATAGCAAAAATTTAAATGAAACCCATATTTAATTATATAATTAATGCTTCACACTTGATTTAATTTATTAATTTTATTTCATTAGAATATTAAATTTCTAGACTATTTTAGCAATTAGTCATTTAAATAGAGAAGGCGTACTCATAGTCTATTAGTCTAATCTGGCCCGGGATACTATAAATGGAGTGATATTTGAGAGAGAGCATTTTAAGCTTTAGCAAATACTGAAAATGAAGAAATAAATAAAATACTAGTAATGCAGATAGTGCTTATGTGAAGTTTCCTTTGCCATTATAAATCATTTAATCGACAGCTGTGTCGGCTGGAATCTCGCCTATCTTTGAAAGGCGTTTCTCGATCAGCCCTTCTTTCAGAAATCTTTACTCAAAGAATTCTCCCAGCAAGCGCCTTCAATATGGAAATATTGCCTTTTTAAACCCTGAAAGCTTCTATATGAGGAAGAATATAACTTTAGCCTGGAATGCCTCTTTGTCAATTTCGTCCTTCTGGCCGAGAGTGAGCTTGTTAGATGCTATTAGGACATTGTAACCATAGTATCTAAGCCTTTTTTCAAGAACTTCACGTTGCTTGAATCCATAACCCTCTTCGTCCAGAAGAAGCTTCAAAGGGGATATGTTGCTCGAGCAGAAGAATTTTGAAGTATCTTTTCCATTTTGACTATATTTGGAGGTGTTCTAAGTTTCTCTAAATCTAGCTAGAAGATTTTGGTGAACTCCTAAATATGTTTACGATCAGCTTTATCAAACTTGTCTTTCCAACTCCTATATTGGCATCAAGCCAAACCCCTTTCATCTTTGAGTCTTCTAGCATGATAATGATCTTGTATAGGGCGAAGACTGCTGCTAGAATATTCTGCTTTTCCAAGTAGCTTTCATAGATTACCACCTTCTCACCAGAGATTTTAGATACTTGTCTTTATTTCAGTAAGTGCAAAAGTTAGTCTCGAGTGGAAAGTCTGAATACTTGAATTGCCTTCAATTAGTGATGCATCTTGAAGTGCAATTCAAGTTAAAAAATGTGAGCTGCTATTATGGACAACCTTTTCTCGATTTCAAGGTTCTGATTGCCAAACTCGAGATAGTCTCTGTATCTATCATGCTGCATCATCGTGATAGCCTTTGCCATTATAAAGTGCGGACCTTGGCCTCCTAGTCATTGGGGCTATTTCTCCTTGAGGAATCGCTTGGTTAATCGCACCTATAACTTTTGAATAAGGCGATCTTCGTCCCAATAAGGACTCTGGCTGGTCCAAACTCCTTGATTGCCCTAGTGACCTTACTTTTGTTGAGGCTTGAGTACTCTAGCTCAAGTTTCTGCGAGTGCTGCTTGCCGCTGTAAGTTTTGGACGTAAAATAAAGCTGCCCAAAGGATTCTGTTATACGACTATCACCAAGTAGTAGCCATATTCAGAAGAGGTCTCTAAGTGAATGACAATCACTGTAGATGAAATTAAACTTCTGGTAAATAGACTGGTTGATGCTGGCTCAATCTCCTTCTAGAAACTTCACCTTTAGTTTCAATAAGAAGTTACATTATATATAAGGTTAAATTTACCTTCTACTTATCG